>SOPF01028044.1:65199-113524 GCA_012979155.1 Hypericum perforatum | reverse complement strand
GCTAATGAAGAACAAGAGCGTTGAGGACCACCTTCTGTCGTCGTCCTGCCTAATGGTTGCACCGGTGGTAGCTCCTCTCTCTTGGATGACTCGGCTGAGGATTGCCCGGGATGCTGCCCGGGGATTGGCTTACCTCCACGAAGAAATGGATTTTCAGGTATTGGCTTCTGGAGTGTGCTTAAATGTGTTTCAGAAGAGATCAGTTTGGTGCCAACGTTGGGCTGAAGTATTTGGTATTGGCATTACGATGCAGTTAATATTTCGAGATTTCAAGACGTCTAATATTCTGCTAGATGAAGAATTCAATGCCAAGCTTTCGGATTTTGGACTTGCACGACTGGGGCCGCCTGAAGGGCATGGCCACGTTTCGACCTCCGTAAGTAAATGTCTGTTTCATTGGTTGTAATTGCATTCGTTGACATAGTAACCTAGTTGGATGTTCATAAACCAACCTGCAGCGCATTAGAAGTTGATGTACTTGGTGCATCATTTATTCGTATAATTGGTGTCTAGATGTCTAAATATTTGTTCTTTGAGCATGCATCTAAACCGTTCTGCTCTGTGTTTAAGGTGGTGGGAACAATAGGTTATGCAGCTCCCGAGTATGTGCAGACCGGCAGGCTAACTGTAAAGAGTGACGTTTGGAGCTTCGGGGTGGTTCTTTATGAACTTATAACCGGAAGACGAGCAGTGGATACAAACCTTCCTCGATCAGAGCAGAAACTTATAGAATGGGTAAGACCATACGCATCAGATTCAAAGACATTCCACCTTATCGTAGACCCTCGGCTTGAGGGACATTACTGCATCAAGTCCGCTCAGAGAGTAGCATCCCTTGCAAATAAGTGCTTGTCAAAGCATCCGAAGTCCCGGCCGAAAATGAGCGAGGTGGTAGAGATACTGGGGAACATCATCGACGACACATCGTATATCGAGGTAGAATCTTCTATACCCGTCTCTGCAACCCTCCCAGAAACCAAAGGAGAGGCTGACCTCGAGGATGCAATTCCTAAGAAAGACGGGAGTTACCGGAAGAAGTCTTTTGATGTAAGAGAAATGGTCAGCTTCAGAAACTGTTCCGTGGGGATACTGGATTGGAGGAACTGGACTCCAGGATGGGTTAGAACTGGGTCGTCGGTATGAACAAAGGCTGATTTTGACGTGTAATTACTTTGATTCGTTCTCACGAAGCCACAGTTCGTCATTGTGCATGGAAGGTATCTCTTCAAATTGATGCAAATCCAGGATAGACTTGTACTTCCATCTAGTTATGTTGTGACTAGTGACACTAGATTCAAATTCTCCTTTTTCGTCTACAACAGTTCGTTCTTGTAAGTTACATAATGTTTGCAAAATTACATAATTACATTTTTTTTTGTTAAATTACATAATTACAAAATTTTTATGACAAATTACATAATTACATTAAATTATAGATTTTTTGCCAAATTATATGATTACAAACCAAATTACATAATTACATTTCACAATTTTTGTCAAATTATATAATTACATAATTTTTGAGAAAATTCATAATTAGAAAATTACAAAAAAGTGTATAATCACATAATTACGGGAAATAAATTTTTTTAAATAACAAGAAAAAAAATTAGAAAAGATCAGTCTCCGTATACCACATAGTTGGAGGTATCGCATGACAAGCAAAGTCGTGATGCGTGTGCTCTTTCGTGCGCCCTCATCCCTTATTGATGCATACATTACACGTGCCAGGGATGAACATGTGTTGCAGGTGACCATATGAAAACAGGGTTCGTTCCACGGAACAAATACTACCATCCAACTCACGCTGGTATTGCCTCCTAGTAGCCTCTGAAACTGATCACCAGAACTCGTCTTCCATTAGATCGCAACCTGTTAAGCTCTTTAACAAACTTTAAGTTATTTTCAGTTCGGAAGGCAATAGCTTTAGGCAACACAAACGTCATACCAACTACCAAGACGCAGCAAAGCTAAGGCACTTCAAATCGATAGACAAAAGCTCGAAATTTCTTTAGGAACAAACAAAAAACTCTGGTGCAGTTCCTCGAGATTTGGTTTCATGTAATCTGACTTATTCAGCTTTCAATTCGCCCGGTCGATAAGTTAATAGTACAGGGGAAAAAAAATCAAGGATCGAGTCGGGCATATGGCCGGAATTCAACAACTTGCCAAGTTCTTAATCATTCTTCTTCACGGTGGCAGATTTGATGATGTCAATGAACTCCGCCTAGATGGAAAAGTGATTTAAGACAAGAGTTAGCTATGATGTAGAGAACAAGAACGATCACAAGAAAAAGACATAACAATGTATCGGGCAAGATGGGCACCTTTAGAGAGGCTCCGCCAACCAAAAATCCATCAATATCCTTTTGTCCGGCCAACTCTTTGCAGTTGCCTCCGTTCACGGAACCTACATGATGATGCAAAGAGGCAGTCAATTTGGGTTCAATTAATATCAGAAGGGCGAGCATCCGAGTTCAGACATGTTGAATTTTTTATGAAAGAACTACCGGCAATGTCATGGTGGAGCATATACAATAAACCCATTTACCAACTCCAGAAGAAGCAAAAATTGAGGCAATCAGCAATATTTATTTGAAGCAGACAGGCATTGACTCGCCAAAAAATGTTTCAAGCTTGATGATTAACAAAGTTGTTATGAAATTTTGGAGTTTTTCCCTCGCCTTTCAGACTGACGAAATATATATTGGCAAGAATATAGGTTTGGTGAGAAGTAAAACCAAGTCTTTGATAACACAGGCAACATAAGAACACTGGAGGACTCTTCACGACGTGCCACTGGTTGATTCTGTCTTGTCAAGAGACTACGGGCATAACAACTATTGCTAGAATTCATAAGTACGTGCCCAAATCACCATCGGTAAAACAGTGACTGGCAAATTGGAGAAAACAGGGAATGTGGTTTGTAGGGTAAGCCAAGGTAAAAGAAAAACATACCTCCATAGATAATTCTAGTTGATGAAGCAACTTCAGCACTAACATTGTTCTGGAGCCACTTCCTTAACTCAAAATGAACCTGTAATAACAATACCACCACTATAATGAGAAACGTTATGGATTCCTTTTTAACCACAGCGTGACTAGTTTATAAAAAACCTTTTAATTCTTCCCAAGATGCCCATAACAGCATATGTTTGTTATATAATGGTGGTTATTAAGGCTGTGGCTAAAGTAGATGGGTCCAAGAGCAATCATTTCAGGGGACGAAACATGGGATACTAAGAATGATAAGACTGACAAAGTCAATGAGCTAAGAGTTTACATAGTGATTAGACACGTAAGGCACAATACCAGAAAACCTTAAAAGTGGCCGTCAATATTGAATTAAGCCAGGAGAAAAGAAAAGCACCATAGTACACAAGAATTCCCCTCAAGACATGAGTTGCAAAAGTTGCTACCTCTTGAGCCTGAGCAGGTGAGGCAACCTTTCCAGTCCCAATGGCCCAAACCGGCTCATATGCTAGAACAACATTGCCCCAATTTGTTATCTTCTCTGAAATTATTGTTCATGTGTCAGCTACCAACATAAAATAGAAAAGGGAAAAGATAAACTGAGCATAGCAAGCATTGACAAGGTAGTACCTAGAGCATCCATTTAATAAATAGAGAAAAAGAAGTCAAATCTTGCTTGAGCCATACCTGCAATTGCTTTTGTTTGTGCAGCAACAACTTCTATTGTGGATCCAGCTTCCCTCTGCTCTAGGGTCTCACCAATGCAAGCAATCACTTTCAAGCCTTGAGAAAGTGCATATGCCACTTTATCTCCAACAAACTGCAAGTTTACAAAAAGAAATAAATAAACCTAGCATGTTACACAGAGAATGTAAATGATAGTGATTATGAGCAGTGGAGCTACTGAAATGGCATGTGTGAAGTTACAACAAATTTTACCTCATTTGACTCGGCCAAAAGAGCCCTTCTTTCGGAGTGGCCAAGAATGACCCAGGGGATGCCCAAATTGGCAAGCATCTCGGCACTGTCATCAAGAAGATTATTAATGGTGATAATAAAAGGAGAGAATTTAAGGAATCACTTAATGATTAAGAAGCACATGCTCCAAAACCTTATGTCAATTCCATGTTGTTCCAATTTAAATAGTCAGTAACTTCATATGGAAAATGAGATAAAACCTACCTAACTTCTCCAGTAAAAGCGCCACCTTTGCGGACCCAACAGTTCTGTGCAGCTACATGGAAATCTGGTCGCAACAATCCTTTCACCGTTGGGAGGAAGACAAATGGGGGGCTTACAACGACCTCTGCAACCAAAGGGCACAAAACAAAGTTAGCTCATTGACGTTTGAAAAACAAAATAACAGACAGGACCAATCTAGTCATCATTGCTAAGGGAGATACAAAGCTTGCGGGTACCCCACATTTTGTTGACAAGAAATATAAATTGGGCGACGGCCATGATAGTTAAAATAAGTAACCATAATACCTATTTGATGATATTCAATGGCCATGTATGTTTCCATTTTGCTGCTTGGTGGAATTTTGGCTCATTTTGTCAAATAAGGAGTTTGTACAGCTTATAGTTCCGGTAGCATTTGAAACGTACCGGGCATGAACATGAACAACTTTCCCAATTCTTAATAACAATAATACCACGCAGTTTACAGAATTCATCACTTACCCACAACATCCTCAGATGGAACCTCGGCTTCGTTCAAGATCGTGACAATCTTCTTCACCTCATCGATAGTTCCATTCTACAAGCACAAAAAGTCACCTTCAGCTTATGCTATTATATTACATTACAGAAAGCAAGTATAAGTAAACCCCATAAAATCTATAAGAAGACAACAATAATGCACAGGCATGGATAATATCTTGTCATTTTAAAAGTTCACCAACGGCTGAGTCAGACTTGTGAGGCAGTTGGGTAGCATTCTGGGTAATAAACTCGATCACCAAAGGTAAACAATACGCTCTAATAAGAGATGGTACATTGTATAACGCAAGTTAAAGAGACCGGATCATCTCCAGCTCCGCATTCCTAGTGTACTACAAATGACCCAATTTCATGAAACATTAGCCACCCACTCCCAACAGCAGGAATACAAAGTTTTTCCTCAAAATTACCACTTTTTAGGTCATCTGCCAAGCTAACATGATGATACCCAAGGGAACTATACCTGGAGAGGATACCCCAACTATTTCCTGGCTCCGCCATAACATTTGCTACACATTTCAAAAACCCTTGTGCACAAAACGAAAGGCAAAACTACTTCAAGTTCCTGTGAAGCCTCACAAATTCGTTCCAAACAACTTATAATTCTGATCCCCCTAAATTTCTCCCAGATGTGCTATATTCAATAAACTAAGCACTTTAACAACACAATCGCTCTCACTATACCGAACAGTTTCATCGATCAAAGAGACATTTGATACTTTACGCACATGATCTCTAGCGGCAAACAACACGACAAATAGCGTTTCGGCTTACAAAAACTACTAATTCAAGGAGAAAAGTCAACTCGAACAAGCCAATTTTCCACCACAAAAGGATTTAAGAAAGCAGAGTAAGACTCAGATCTAAGCGGAGAAGAAGAGAATCAACAGCAAACAACAACCTAAACGGCAGCAACACATAACTGAAGTAAGATCGGGGATTCTTCTCCAAGTTCCAAAGAAGACAAACACTTAAAACTGAATAGAACAACCGAAGGAGAAGCAAATCAACGATCTAAACGGCTTCGTTACGGATTTTACGCACAAGCGGAGTGGGATCAGAACTAAGAATCGAACAGAGGAAGAAAGAGAAGGAGAAGAGATCGTACGCATTTCCAGTTGCCGCCGACGAAGAACTTCCTAACCATGGTTAGTTACTGCGGTGGCTTGGGAGATATGTGAGGTGGAGGAGATGAGATGAGCTTGGATTGGAGGCTTCTCGAAATCTTCGTTTTAATGTATAAAACGGTTTCTTTCTTCTTCTTTTTTATGGTTTAATAGTGGAGAGACCACGCGGGGCGTGGTGGTTAGCTGGTAGGGCGTGACTCGTGACGTGAGTGGTGCGCAAGTTTTCTAGCTCGGACGATCGTGCCCCTACTTGATTTCTCGCCCACGGATATTCGTTTTTGTCCAGAAGATCCTTCGTGGCCATATATGCGTTAATATGGTTTTAAATCATAGCAGCATTGCATCATGATCCATATGGTTTAAATTAAATAGTTCGAGAAAAAATATATATAATTTTTTTTAATTATATATATAATTTTTTGTAATTTTGATAAAAATAATGTAATATTGGTTGGAATAAGATAATTATGTAATCTTGGTTGTACTTTGGGAAAATTATGTAATTGGATTTATATATTTAATTTAATGTAATTGAGTAATTAAGTTTTGCAATTGTGAACTCTAAATACTATGTATTAGTAATTTTAATTATTTATATGTATTTCTATTTTGTAGATAATTATGTAATTTGCAACTCAATATATTTGTAATTTAAATTATTTAAAATTATTTTTATATTTGATTGTTTTGTTTTGAAATCAATGTTAATGTTTGTTCAAATTAAATTCAAATTTAATATAGTAATTATATTTAAAAAAAAATAAAACAAACAGAAAAACTATAGGAGGGACATGCCCCCAACTACTGTAAAAAAAATTTAATGGAAAAACACGAATTGACATGAAATACTGTATCTTACAGGTAGTCTTAAAAAAGATCGGAGGTTAACCCCACGTGCTATGGGTAACATGGTTTATTTTTGAAGAACCTAAGACCACTTGCATCTGCGGGGGTGCGGATGGTCTAGGTAATCTGGTTTGGTAGGTCAGATTTGAGATTTTTTGAAAAAATATATAATATTTACATGTTCATTATTAACAAATGGAAAATTGTTAATAATATTATCTAATTTATGGAATATTACAATATATAAGCACCAAAATTACTATTTAATCACTTTTAAAATTTAAAATATATTTTAAATAAAATACTTTTTTAGTTCAATTAGTCCAACCGAAAAATCGATGATCACTGATCCCTAGTTGAACTGAGGCTGGATTTAGGCTCAACGCTCTCCCAAATTTAGTCTCGATTTGAGGTTTGATCAGCCGGACTTAATCCTAGGTATTATATAATTTACTAAAAAGAATATGTGCATCAATGTAGTTTTTCTATAACATGCGTCGTAGTAATAAAAGATCAATCGGGTATCTTTTAAAATGATAAAAAAAATTTAAGAAATATTGAAAATCAACCTTGGTGGTTATTAATGTTTAATAAGCGATACTAAATTTTCTTAAGGAGTTTTTATTTCTAAATCAAAAATGTAAATAAAATTTGGTATGATTGTTGTTTTTTCACTTTTAGGTTCTATCCATCTCAAATTTAGACTATTCAGTCATCTGAAGTATGAATAATCTCAAGAAAAAAAACAATGACTAGTTGAAAATTTAACTTTTAAGTGGTTTGATTAGAAGACTCTGCACTGTTGGACTTTCTTGTTCTGCGAAGCATATTTTTTTATTTTAATATGAAATAAAATTTGAGTTACCGATCTTTTCTAAAAATCAATATAGAATTTATTATACCAAGCTTCGTCATGTTGCTACTAGTAGTATGCTACTAGTTTACTACGATCACTTACTATGCACCTGCTCGAAGTTCATTCAGTAGATTTATATGATTCTGCCACAACCAGACGGTACTAAAAGTTCATACATAAATTGGCAGGACTACTTCAGTTCCACAACCAATGCATATGGAATACGAACCTGGAAGAAAGTCAATTATAATTACTCTACCATGGCACTCAAGCTAGTCAGCTGCACTAAGTAAACTCCACAAAACAGAAAGACATCCATCTAGCTTCGAGTCCTAACGGAGCATCACTGCGCCTTTCTAGCGATGATGGAAGCAAAAGCGTGATCCCAACTCGCTCTTTCTTGCTCGTCCACCTTCTCATCACCCAAATATGGAGTCCAGTTATCTTCGTAAGCATCTGTGAGAGCCCATTCAACGGAATCAGGCACATTAGAGGGATCGAATGGCGGGATGGCTTTTTTCGCTTCCTTCTTAGACTTCGCCTGCAGAATAGCGTTAAAATGCACACTTAGGAGAACAGTAAAGAGGAAAAGCCATTCTTTAGGTAAACATAAGGTAAGTCTCTTACACTGACGGCGCCATTTTTGGAAGCTTCCCCTGGTGTCTTTTGTTTCTTCACTGATCCTGTCTCCAGAAACGTTAGCACCTCTTTCTTGGACCTGAATCTCTTACCTGAGGAAGGATCAAAGTAATACTGCACAAGACAGAGCCACCGTGTTATAAAATCTCGACAAAGACAAACAATTACAGCGACGGGGATGGAAGAAATGTCTTTCTTGATAGCATATAGAATACAACAAAAGCCATACAGATGACAGTAAGAAAAAGCATTCACTATGCAGAAAGCGGAATCCAGAATGACAAGACCAACTCAGAAGTATGCAACATTCAGCCATTCACAGAACAAAATCCATTCTGCCAAGCTTCATATATCCAAATGTAACCTACACCGTTATTTCAATGTTATAGATATGATTCATAAGCTATTCGACCTATTGCCCCAAAATTTTACATAAATTTCCATATCCAACTTATCAGCAACTCTGACAGGTCATTCATGACATCTAATACAAGTTTTAACACATACCATCAAGTAATGTGAACAGGGAGGACACTTCAGGTTTTGGATTTCTATGCGGTATTTGCCACTCATAAGCTAGGTAGTCAATGGCGGATAGCGTCGCGTAGCGGCGATCTCCTAAACTGCTATAGCGGATAGCGGATAGGAATAGCGGTTAGGGGCTATTACGAAGTCTTAAGACAGGGTACATAAACACTAAAGAACTCAAAAACAGAGGAAGGGAGAGAGGGAAGAGGAGAACCCCGGGTTGAGGTGGGAGTTTTAATCATGTGAAAATTGACCTTTTTGCCCTCAAAAAAGTAAAAGAGAGAAAAAAAATGGGGGCAGTTAAGGAATTTTATTTAAAAATCCCAATAGCGACCGCTATGGCATCTTTTGGCCGCTATTTGACCGCTATAGCGGCCGCTACAGCCACTACGACAAATAGCGCTTAGTGGGCAAAAAGCGTAGCGGGAAGGGTGCCAACTCCGCTATAGCGCGCTATTGGCAACCTAGCTCATAAGCAGATCGAAATGGGCCAAATTCCTTCTTTGTACAAGTCGTCACACATTCTTTCAAGAGATAAACTAAAGAAGAAATTGTATCTCTACTTTCAAGTTGCAACACAACATGACTGCTTGTAATGTGGAACTCGAAGGACTGTGCCGTGTTTCAAATAAGCAAAAGTCACTATCCAAATTGTCCCACCTGGTTGCATCCATAGTACAAGTCTCAACAAATTTCCTACAGAAATCAAATACCCCAGACTCTGAAGTGTCAAAGAGATAACGTCTTCTCGACCTCCTTTTTCCCTTAACCTCCATTTGATTCGCTGGAAAATACTGTCTGCCTAAACAGGACCTTCCCAGATTTCGTCAGCGGAACTGTTTTCCAAAAGATAGCCAAAACTCCACGGATACAAACAGAGCCTTAATAACCCAACCCGTACAGTAACTTGGGGGGGAGTGGAGGCAACCCGTTGTGTTAGGTTTTGGGTTGGGTATGAAGACTCTAACAGCTTCAACTTAATGTTGGTCTCGTTGCTGAGAATCCCACATCGCTTAGAGCGAGAGGGAGGAAGTTTATAAGTGCTAAAAATTAACCACCCCTCGTCTTAAGATTTTGGGTTGGATATGGAGGCTCTAACAAAATGTCTGATTATAATTTTTCGTAATTGCTCGGTATCAAAACACTCAACTAATCTAGGTCCAACTAGGTTGACAGGGCAACAATACTCTCCCTGCCTAATTCTAACAAGACTGCGTTAGCACAAGCCCGACATTGATCTTGCTCGAAGAGATAAAAACAAAAGTTACCATTTTACGGGAAAATAAAACGGACCTTATCAACGGAGCCGGCGGTGGCGCCGGAGGTCCTAACCCTATCTTCGATCCGCCAGTCAGGTGGCAGCCAGTTGAAGTTGTCTTTGGATCCGGGCCTCTGCCCAGGCCTCGCCGTCTTCGGGGTCTCCGGCTCGCTGGTGGTCGAGCGGATGAAGGAGCCTCCTCGGAGCAAGGGATCCGAACCGCCATCGGGCTCAGTCGGGTTGTGTTTTGGTGGCGTCGCCGTCATATAGAGAGAGCGAGGGGGGAAAGCGTGGGAGTCCTGGTCCCAAAACAAGTGCGCTTGGTTTGGGTTTCTGGTGAGCGAAAGTTTTTTGACTCCCGCTGGGAAAACCGTATTTCCACGCTATCCATTGGTTGTGCATTATAGGGAATTAATTTTCGAAATATAACAAGGCATAACCAATTGAAAAACAAAAAGAAAATGCACTTAATGGAGAATAGAGGCACTCGACGGTGACGCCTATGGCAACCCGCTTTATCATCTTTTTCAATCTAATATCGAGCATGGCATAATTTTATTTGCTAAAAATATGAAAAACATAATTTACAATAAATGAAATTTATTATTTTTTTCATTTTTTTCAGTTCTCTATAAATGTACAAAAAAATTCAATTTATATTTTGCAATTCTTATAAATATAACCAAAACTTTCAATTTTCTATAAAAATTTGTATATATAATACTATAAAAATTATCAATTAATTAAACATATAATTTATATATATTTTATAATTTATATGTAAATAAAAATTGAATATAAATATCAACATAAGATAAAAAAAATTAGTTTAGAGGGAAAATAAAAGGGACCTTATCGACAGACTCCACAGTGATGTTGGAGGTCCTAACCACGTCTTTAATCTGCCAGTCAGGTGGCAACCAATTAAAGTGGTCATTAGATTCGGGCTCCTGCCTTGGCTTTGCAGTCTTCAGGATTTTTGACTCACTGGTGATCGGGAGGATGAAAGAACCTTCTCGAAGCAAAGGATCCGACCCTTCCTCGAATTCGGCCGGATCATTTTTTGGTGGTGATGATGTCATAGAGAGCAATTGAGAGAGAGGGAAGAGAGAGAGCCAATGGTCGAGTCCCAAACAAAGTGCTTTTTATAAGTGAGGGGGACATTCATATTTTCACGCTCTCCATTAATTGTGCATCATAAGGATATTAATATTTTTTTGAAATTTCTATATTCCAAATTGACCATTATTAGATTATTTAGATGGCAACTTTTTAATAATATCTATGTAATCGTGTTGAATATCTATACTTATAGTTACCACATTTACAAAATCACAACGAAACTAATTAATTACGTAACGTCTCTATTAAATTTGAGAAATTATGAGATGTAATACTTACAAAATTTCATAGTAGTTACACATATTAAATACACACAAATGTTGATGTTCAAATCTCTTACAAGGTCTCCAAGTATCTAAGTTATGAAATCTATTTCTACTTTCAAATATGTGAGTTAGTACGAGAGACTAACAAGTTTTCATCATGATCTTGTGACTAACTTGTGACAGGATTTAGATTCGATGCGGATTAAAGAGGGGGTGTCTCTATATGAGGACAAGCATCTGGACAATCAGAGTTGAATTAATTTGAAGAAAAAAAATTCAATGGTCCAAAAGTTATCAAGGACAATTTAGATTTTTGCCTTAACTCAAAAACCCAGGCAGTTAATACTCTTCCTTTTTTAGCATTATTAATAATAATTATCCCATTTTTTAGGTAACTATAAAATCTAAACTCCTAATTTATGATGATTGAATATACCTAAAATTTACTATTATAGAATACACAAATGATGGCCAAAATATAAAACTTCAATTCCTTGGTATTCTCTTCTCAATGATTCATCCAACAATACTCCTTTGTTTCCCTTCCCGCTGCTTTATTCATAAATCCTTCGTCCACCACCATCATCCCTCTGTCCACCAACACCGTGGATGATGTTGATTATAATCTAAGTTAAGGTACTATTTGTCTCAATTAAGATATTGATTTGTATCAGTTATGTTACTCATTTGTATTAGTTATATTACTAGTTTGTGCCAGTTATGTTACTAATTTATCTAAGTTATGTTACTAGTTTGTCTCAGTTATGTTACTGGTTTGTCTCAGTTATGTTACTGATTTGTCTCAGTTAATATACTGGTTTGTGTTAGTTATGCTACTACTTTATATCAGTTATGCAACTAGTTTGTGCTAGGTACGATGCTGGTTTGTCTCAGTTAAGATACTGGTTTGTCTTAGTTATGATACTGATTTTGTCCTTAATTATGATAATGATTTGTATCAGATATGATGTTGGTTTGTCTCAGTTAAGATGCTAGTTTATCTAAGTTAAGATACTGGTTTATCTATATTAAGATATAGTTTATATTAGTTATATTACTGGTTTATCTCAGTTATGTTACTGATTTGTCTCAGTTATATTAATGATTTATCCCAGTTATGTTACTAGTTTGTCTCAGTTATATTACTAGTTTGTGTTAAGTACGATGCTGATTTATCTCAGTTAAGATACTAGTTTGTGTCAGTTATGTTACTCATTTATGTTAGTGATGATCCTGGTTTATGTTAGATATGATGTTCGTTTGTCTTAGTTAAGATACTAGTTTGTGTTAATTATATTACTAGTTTGTCTCAGTTATGAATTTGATTGGTGTGAACGTGGATGACATTGCCGGTAGATGGGAGGAGGTCGCTGGTAGACGAAAGGATGTTGTTTGTCAGTCATCAGTAAAAGGGGATACCACCATTTATTGCCAACCGGAGAAGAAATCGATCGTCGGTCGACAAAAAGGATGCTCTGGCCAATGGTAGAGAGTAGTCGGATTTGAAAAGAGAAAAATATAGAAATTAGGTTTTACAAATAAGAAAAAGTGATGGCAGGAATTAAAGTTTTTGGAAAAAAGAAAGAATCTTGATATATATTAGTGAGAGAAACTAATTAATTAAAGAGAGAATATAATTAAATTCAAATTAGGTAGTTATAGAGATTAATTGGAGAGAAAAATGAGCTACTAATTACCTTTTTTTAGTCTTCATATGGGGACAAAATGTTTATCACCACCAAATCTACTTTTTATTTACAAACAAGCAAAGTTGAACTTAGGTTATTTAGGCAATAACTCTTTTAATAGTATAGTTTGTATTCATGCTACAAGTTAATATCTATATTCAATAGTTGTCATAATTATAAATGTAAAGAGGGTTATTAAATATGTGATCTTTCTATCAAGCATCAGAAGTTATGAAATATGTAATGGCTATGGAAAGTCATAATAGTTTCATACATTAAATTAAATCTTTCTAAAAAATTCAAGCATTTATGATGTGGTATCCATATATAGCTTTAAATACGTAAACTAGTATTAGATAGTATCAAATTTATTAGGATCTTATGACAGACTAGTGAAAATAAGTAATCTGTATAGGTAATGACTCTTCTAATAGTATTTTATATTTATGTTATAAGTAAATGTAATGACTTTTCTAATAGTATTTTATATTTATGTTATAAGTAAATATTGACACCCATAATTACCATACTTACAAATTCGACAGGCCCATCAATTATGTAGTCTCTTTAACAAGTTCATAAAATTATGAGGTTTGTAATGGCTTAGATAAAATTATAAAAGTTATATATAAATATACAAACATAGATGTTTGAATCATTCTCAAAGTATGTTTCGAATATTTTGGTTATGGAATCTAATTTTAACTTTAAATATGTGAGCTAGGTCGAGTTAGTGACAAATTTGTATTACGACCATGTGACATACCATCAAATAAGAAGAGTTTGTAGTACATCATGTAATTTATGTTATATTTTATGATAAATCATCCTCAAGTCCCTAACCTTTATTCATCCTTTCTCTAGGGTTCCTATTTTTGAAAAATAATTTTTCATTCCTAAATTTTACTGATAATAGACTAACAAATTTATGCAACCAGAATATTCCTTTTTCTCTAGTGAATCTCTACTTAAAATGACCAAAATGTTTCTCACACTTAATAAAATATACATTTTGGTTTGGTAAAAATAATGAGATCACACCTCTATATAAATTGAGAAAATTCAAAGTACAATAAGCAAAGAAAATTACTCATGCCTAATTGCTTAATAGGAGGATCGTATATAAATCATAGTTGGTCGTAACAGTACCATAGGATAGGGTAATACCCCATAAATCATCTAAATAAATATCAAAATAAAGAAATAAAGGGAACATCATAAATAACATGGTCAAAACTAATCTCGAAGGTGTATTTCTAGAGGACATCTATAAAATAATTATCCTCCCACTAGGTATGATGTACTCTAATGGCTCAGCTTCTCTCCAATAACTCTCATGCTCTGAAATTAAGATGCTAGAGGAAGAGTTGGGTTAACTTCACAGCCAATGTAAAGGATAGCAAGGGCTAAATCCACCTCTAATTAAAACCTTTAGAATTATTGTTCCAAGGTTAGTTCTAATCGAAAGACTATAGTCCAAAACTTTGTAGCAAGGTAGGTAAATCTCCCAATGCCCTTGATTAAGTTTAATACCCAACTACCACTCGAGTTACCTATGATGCCAACTATTTTAGCAAGCTCTGAGTTGTCTATTAAAGCTTCATCCATATTGAGCTTGATAGAGCAATACCTACGACTGGTACTAAGAGTTGGTTATCACTCAAGGAGGTTAATGAAGTATTCTACTTTATTATGACACGAGCAAACTCTTGTGCTTGTAAAATAATAAGAAAGGGGAAGATGTTCGGAAGTGGTGTGAGGCTAAAAGGTAGAATTAATTCATCATCATCAAAGCCACCAACAGGTAGTGACAAAAGTCATAACCCACAATAGATTGTCTATAGATGAAAAAGTAGCTGATACTTTAGCCCAGAGCAAGCACTAAATGTCCATCTCATTATAGAACTCATGGGGAGAATATGGTAGGAGGACTAGTTTATACGTGTTAAAAATTTATCAATATATTGCCTTAAGATTTTGAGTTAGATATGAAAATTTTAACATGGTATCAGAATGGATTAATCATGTGTCTATTATTAAGCTTACACAATCCTATTTCTAGCACTTTGGTAAAGTCAAATCTAGTATAATCTTTAATTTAATAGGTCTCATTTGAGAAGATATATTGATAGTATCCCACATTAGTTAAAATATATGGGAAGAGTCGTTTATAAATGTTAAAACATTACCAATCTATTATCTTAAAGTTTTTGGTTTGATACGGAGATTCTTGCCTACATCCATCTGGAAAACCTATAATAATGAGACATATGCAATAACAACTTAATCTCTATACTACATTACAAGCAACTATCATCCTATGTGAAGTACTACCTTACATGCTCCATATTTTTCATCAACTTACAATGGAAAAATAACCAAGTGTAATATTACATCCACTCAGGGAGATGAGTGGTCCAAATCTGGGTCTAGATTGGGTCAATTAGTAGTAACTCTATTACCTTATTCACAGTCTCTTAAAGGGATTGAGTAGAAAATCTCCCCTGAGTGAGTCACTGTAAGATAACATCCCTCTACACTAGCAAAACCTACAAGAAAATAAAATTAGAGAGTTAAACAAATAAGAAGGTAGGAGAGTCTTTAAACAAGATATGTCCTAGCTATCACCCAAGATCCAACACTCTACAACTGCTCTCCCTACATCCTCCTTAGGAAGGTTGCCAATGAGATAGTTATAGAGGAGAAAAGGAGTAGCAATGGGATATTCCAAAAAAGAAGTCTGCAGGATGCTATCTATATTCTGATATAAACCATAAACTACAGCCAATTGAGCCTTAATCATGGCCTTTTAGGTAATGGAGGAGACTTACTTTGGTTATAATAAGTCGAGATTAATGCCATCATTACTAACTAAGATATGCCCTTGGACTTCTTAGTAGGTAGGGGAGTGGTTGTTATCTATTGAAAATCCATGACTGAGGTTGGGGTAAGAATGGGCAAGCGTCATTCTTGGGAGTTACTGTTGCCTGCCAAATGCAAGTTTGGACATAGCTTGAGGGTTATTGCATAGGTTTGTATTTTTATGAATCCTAATTTGAAAAATTATTTTTTCATACCAAAAGGATATATCTACTCATCACCTCACATATTAAAGACCAAACATCTCTTTCTCCCAAGTTAGAGCAATATTTTTGTATAGCAAATATAATTTCTTCAACTTTAGAATACCAAGAATCTGAAAAGTTATAAGTGGAGGACAAATCCACTTCTAACATAGGTAAAAAGCTGTCGTGGGTCATCTAGAACCTTCGACCCATCCGAGAGAGTTCAATAGTAAGGTTTGTAAGATGATATGCTCGTCCATTACACTCTAACAAAAAAGGACAATTTGATTGCTCAGTTGTTTGGCTTGTAGCCTATCACAACCCACTTAATATATATTATTGGAAGGAATTAATCCAACATTTTTCATGCTTTCATTTGAGTGGATTTAAAGAGGTCTGTCATAGATAAATGATGTTCATAATCGAATATCTCAATAAGTTTTTTTTCCAGTTATTTGTAAAAAAAATGAATTAATCTCATTGTACTTAAATATGTTTTAATTTATGACATTTTAATCTGATCATGATTTCAAGTGACTTGATTAATAAATTTTTATTATTCATGAGATATATATCAACTACAACCTATTAACTTGGGAACTTGCCAAGTCAAAATTCGATGCTCAACATGTATTCGTGCATTAAAAAATTGATGCACGATTATTTTGACCTAGTGTATTATTATTTTTATCTAATATTTAATTTTATCATGTGTTGTTAAAACAAATATAATGGAACATATGTGCCCTTATATTTTTTTGTTATCTGAATAATGCTACTACAAACAGTATCACTAAATCCAACTTTGTATAAGACTTTTTTTTTTAGGAAAACTTTGTATAAGACTTGATACCACATTTTATCATCAAACACTTAAATTAATAAAATAAATAAATTATTATAATTTAAAATGCAAGTAACCAGCATTTATGTCAGAACACCAAGTACAAAAACTCTCTCCACCGCTCCACTAGACGCACACTCCACCAGCTTCCAGAAAATGGCAAAACCCAACACAAACACAAAACCTCTCCACCTCCTCCTACTCTTCCTCTTCCTTCGCCCCGCCGCCGCCACGTACTACATCGGCGTCAACTACGGCGCCGTAGCGGACAACCTCCCGTCTCCGTCCGCCGTAGCCACCTTCCTCAAGACCCAAACCACAATCAACAAAGTGAAGCTCTTCGACGCCAACCCGGACATCCTCCGCGCCTTCGCCAACACCAACATCTCCCTAACCGTAACGGTGGTCAACTCCGACATCCCGTCGCTCGCCGACCTCCCCGGGGCCCGCTCCTGGATCGCTTCCAATGTCCTCCCGTTCCACCCGAAAACCCTAATCGAGTACGTGGCCGTCGGGAACGAGGTCCTTGCGACCCACGACAAGGCCTTGATCGCCAAAACCCTACCCGCCATGAAAGCGCTAAAGACCGCCTTGGACTTGGCGAATTTGACCTCCGTCAAAGTCTCCACGCCTCATTCTCTCGGGATCTTGTCCTCGTCGGAACCGCCGAGCTCCGGTAAGTTCCGAAAAGGCTACGATAAGATGATCTTCGCCCCGATGCTGGAGTTCCACCGGTCGACCGGGTCTCCGTTCATGGTCAACCCGTACCCGTACTTTGGGTTCCGACCGGAAACCCTAGACTACGCGGTGTTCCGACCGAACCCGGGGAAGTACGACCCGGCGACCGGGGTGAACTACACCAACATGTTCGACGCGCAGCTCGACGCGGTGTACTTTGCGATGAGGCGTCTCGGGTACGGGGACGTGGGGATCGTGGTAGCTGAGACCGGGTGGCCTTCTGCCGGAGACCCGGGCCAGCCCGGGGTCGGGATGGAGAACGCGGCGTCGTACAACGGGAACCTTGTAAGACACGTCAACTCCGGGAAGGGGACGCCGATGATGCCAAATAGAACGTTTGAGACTTTCGTATTTTCGCTGTTTAACGAAGACCTGAAGCCATCGGTCTCCGAGAGGAATTTCGGGTTGTTTAAGCCGGACTTTTCTCCGGTTTACGACGTCGGAGTTCTAAAGCAGGTAAATATCTATATTTTCTTTATATTCGTAGTTTCTCTCTCTCTCTCTCTCTAAAGAATTCTTGCAACCAACAATTACTAGAAACAATTTTTTTAAGGTTTTTTAGTGCAAATAATTATTTGAAAATATTGTATATATTGGATTTTAATTAAAGTGGAAAACTACTTTCTTTAAAAAGAATCCTTTGAAAAAGTAACATTCGGTGGAGATTACTTTCAATTGAAAATTGTCTGGCAATCAAATCTGTCGTAACTGGTTTTTTTGGGCCCATTAGACATTGGAGAGCAGTAATTAATTGTCCAAATTGATCTGGCAAAGAGTAGTAATTTAATTTGTAAACTATACTGTTTTACTTTTCGGCAAATGGGTCCAGCAGAATATTGGCACGTAGCAAGTCTCTAACACTTTCCCGGATTGCCATAAAGTTGATTACTTCTTGTCTTGGGGAGGACAAATGTGTGCACTTTTTTCTGTGTCTGTCTTGAAAGGATTTTTGCCGACTGAATATAGCCGTTGAGAGTCTATTATTGACTTAGTCGAATTAATTTAGTTTTTTTTTTATCAAAAAAAAATTTAGTTTTTTTTTTGGTGTAAAACTAATTTAGTTAGTTATACAAGTATTTATCTAATATTTCAAGGAAGAAACAGTTTTCTTATTACGAAAGAATGGTTTTCTTACTGGAGAAAGAAAGTCCTTCCTTTCTCTAACCGGTCTCACGTAGGTAACATTTTAGTCCTAATACTCTTAATTCCTTATGTTTACGAGAAACTTTTAATATGGTTTACATCACAATTATATTTTTATATATTAATTATTAAAATTTATAAAATAATAATTTTTCATTGTGTTCTGCAATGTCTATTTAATGTTTTCTAACTCTATATTTTAAATAATAATCAAATATTGTTACTGGTCATCGAAAATTGCAGTATTATTATTCACTTTATCTCAAATATATTCGTGATTATACATACATAGTTCACGCCCTATAAACTTTCATTCACATGTGAACAGGCTCAGGGACCGACTCCCGGTAGCCCCGCAGCAGGGGCGCCTCCACCGTCGGATGTAGACAAGAAGTGGTGCGTACCAAAATCGGACGTTGATGATGATTCCTTGCAGAAGAACTTGGACTACGTGTGTAGCAGCGGAGTGGACTGTAGGCCAATCCAGGAAGGTGGGCCCTGCTTTAGCCCAAACACGGTCCGGTCCCATGCTGCATACGCAATGAACGCGTATTACCAGACGTTCGGCCATAAGGACTCCAACTGTGATTTCGGCCGCACCGGATTCGTCACCTCGACCGACCCAAGTACGTGTCTATGTACTAATATTTGTTTCCAACTTTTTTAAACTTGTAAATCGGCTTTCATGGGAACTGCCGCGGATTGCCACGACGGCCTAAGCCCGAGTCACGCGGATTGTTTCCAATTACATGCGTGCGAGGCACCTGCCTCGTCTAGACATTTATCCCACTATAAAAATTATTAATCTACAATTTAAAACTAAATCTTAAAGAAAATTAAATAATCTTCCTTGTTAAAACAATTGAATTTATTTCCCAAAATTTCTAAATCCGCCCTCGTAAAATGCGTTGGAGTAAAAAACTATGTTCTGCTTTTGCCCATAGATAAAAATTCTTGGTTCGGGAACTTGCAAAGACTGTTTAAAAAATTTGGGCTCGGTTTGTTTGTTATTGTGCGTAGGTTATGAGGGTTGTAATTATCCGAAAAACGGGATGGAAAAGTTGGACCGACACCAACAAGAGAAGTCGGTGGCGGGAGTCCCAATTTGGACGGTGAGACATCTGCTTCTAGTCTGGTGGTGCTTTTACTATTTTTTCTCAAGTTTCTCATTTTCAATCTAATCTGTATTTTCTGTATGAAATTCCAAGTGTTTGCCTTTTGGTAAATTTGTTATGTAATTTATTAGCATTAGCAGGCTATTTCATCAAGGGGTTGATGGCCTCCTTTTGGATTGCCTAATCACTTATTTACTAATTAATTGTTCGGCTTATTAAACCATGAAACTAAATGATGAAGTTAATATCATGATCATTGAACTGCTTCAGCACTCAGATTTTTTTATAAGAAAAATCTTACTATTAAATGGTAATATATGCGAGTGAATGGAACAAAGTATACCTTAAAATAAGAAATGTTGTTAACGTTAAAATCACCCTTCTAGGTACCACTATGCCCACCACTAAATTCACAGCAATAACAAAATGTTAGCTAATTCCAACAATTTTTAGTTGACTCGGTTTCTTGATACAGTCAATTTATGGTTAACACTAATATTGGATGGAAAACAACTTTAATAAAGCATAAGCAACTGCATACTACCATCCGAGGTCCCGTGGCGAACTCAAATATAAATTAAATCTGCTAATGTCGGAATGTTGGGTGGTTTTGAGAAAAAACAACAAAGTACCACTCGAATCAATTGAAATCAGTTGTAGGGGTTCTTACATGCCTGCCCATACAATAAATCCTCAAGCTCCAAGTTGGCAACTTCTTGCAACAGAAGCATGTAGGAGATAGCCTCATGAGTATGATGTGCCACAGAAAACTTCTATGATTAAAATTATACATAAGCTCCACATTGAACTGGGTATATTATAGCTCTTATTGGATGATTGCATGCTTACCTGTAAGCAATTATAGTGTACTGCTGAACTATTAAGCAATAATAGCGTGGACTTCTCAACTACTTCACGAATGCAAGAATGTAAAGATCGGAGTCAATTCATCAATTCCAAAGTTTTAGCAGCAAGAAAATTTTTCTTCGGACAAATACCTACCAGCAATTAACTACCTTAAATAGACGTAACTGTTCCTGAGTTCAGTTCTGCAAACCTCATCCCAACTCGCATTATGTTTAGGAGCTTCTCTACGCATCTAGTCTCCTCTTGTTTTTTAAGGAATTTGCGTGTAATCAGCTGTTGGGGTCATCTAGAACCTTCGACCCATCCGAGAGGTCAAGAGCAAAGTTTGCAAAGTTTGTGATAACAAAAAAAAAACGACTTCAGACTTGCCCTATTTGATTGCTCAGTTGTCGGTTTGTAGTCTATCACAATCAACTTAATATATTGTTGGAAGGTTAATCCAACATTTTTCATGCTTTCATTTGAGTGGATTTCAAGAGGTCCATGATAGTTAAAGAGTTCTTTTCCAATTATTTGAAAAAAAAAATTTAATCACATTGCACTTAATTTTTTAAAATTTTTGACATTTTAATCTAATCATGATTTCTAGTGACTCGTTTAATAATTTTTTATTATTCACAAAATTTACAAATCAATTACAATCTATTAACTTGGGACCCTGTCAAGTCAGAATTCGATACTCAGCATGAAGTTATCATTTTCTTCGTATTTGTGCATTTAAAAAAAATTGATGCACGATTATATTGATCTAATATATTGTTATTTTTATTTAATATATTGTTAATTTTATGTGTTGTTAGAACAAATATAAAGAAACATGTGTGTCCTTATATTTTTATGTTATCCGAATAATGCTACTCAAACAATATCAATAATTGTGGCGAGTAGGCGATGTATCGACCTCTACTCACCTAGCTAGGGGTGAGCAAACAAACCGAAACTCGTAAATTCGAACTAAACCGACCCAAAAAATCTGACCCGAATTGGAACTGGAAAAAATGGTTTGGTTTGGGTTTGATTTTTTAAAAAATATGGTTCTCGGGTCTAGGTTGAGTCCAAGCTCATAGATCCGTTTGGACCCGATCCAAACTGAAATATATATTACTTATGGGTTTTTTAAGATTTAGTTCAAAACCTTCAAGGTTTAGTTAGGGTCCAAGCACCCTTTTTTCCACCAAAAAAAAGTTAGGGTCCAAGCCCACTTTCCACGGCCCAAAGGAAAAGTCAAACTACACTGTTTTACTTTTCGGCAAATGAATCCAGCACAATAGTGGCACGTAGCAAGTCTCTAACACTTTCCCGGTTTGCGTTAAAGTTGATTATTTCTTGTCTCGGGGGAGGACAAATGTGTCCCCACTTTTTCTGTCTTTCTTTGAAAGGATTTTTGTCGACTGAATATAGCCGTGGAGCGTCGGAATTGGATACCTGGGGACAAAATATTTTGTCCCTAAATAGAGACAAAAATTTCGGTCATTAGATTAGAATATAGTAAAAAAGATCATAATCTAATGGCTATTAATACTCAGGGCATTTACAACTTTTGCCAAAACTTAAAAACTTCCAGCATTTAATATAGGGACTTTTATTATTCTTTTCTCTCTTCACTCCATTAATTATCTCTAACCAAATACCTACTAATTAAGATTTTAAACAACGTAACCACCCACTTTCTCTGCCATAATTACCTACTTTCTCTAATTAATCAAACCAAACCATCCATCTTCCTCTCTCTCTACTTAATTAAAAAATATTAACATATGAAACAGTAATGTCGGACTATAAACCAGTAATGTCGAACTATAAACTAGTAATGTCGGATCACAAATCAGTAATGTCGGACCATAAATCAGTAATGTCGGACCATAAATCAGTAATGTCGAACTATAAACCAGTAATGTCAGACCACAAACCAGTAATGTCGGAACACAAACTAGTGATATCGGACTATAACCCACTAATATCAGATCACAAACCAGTAATGTCGAACCACAAACCACTAATGTCGGATCACAACCTACTAATGTCACACCATAATCCACTAATATCAGACCATAATCCATTAATGTCGGACCACAAACCAATAATGTCGGACCACAAACCAGTAATGTCAAATAATAAATCAGTAATGTCGGACCACAAACTAGTAATATCGGACCATAAATCAGTAATATCAGACGATAAACCAATAATGTCGAACAATAAACCACTGATTTTTGATTTAATTATATTTAGAATTAATGATGGCTCAAAATAGGGTTTAAGAAAAAAAATGTATTTACTAGAGAGAGAATATACGTAATTAATGAGATTGCATCGGATTATGTGGGATGGTTATGGTTTAATCCTAATTAGGTGGGGTGTTATTAATGGAGAGAGAAATTTCTTAATTAGTGGTTTAAGTTAATTGACTATATTAATTTTGTCCCTAAATAAGGACAAGATATTTTGTCCCCAGGGTATCCACTCCCGTGGAGCGTCTATTATTGACTTAATTGAACTTAGTTAGTTATACAATGATTTATCTAATATTTCAAGGAAGAAATGGTTTTCTTATTACGAACAGAATGAATAGTAGATCCTCTGTTATTGGAGAAGGTCCTTCCTTTCTCGGCTAAATTTTTACAGAGGGGTTAAATTTAAAAGAAATAACGAAAATGGGGTCCTTGGGGAATGTTTTTCCTATATGGGATTGGGCCGAAATCACATAAAAAGTTGTAGCCCGCAACTTTTTTTTGCAGTTTTCGCTAGTTTTTTAGCGATTCAAACCATAGGAAAAAAATGCACTTTTATTCGCAGTTTAGTTTTCCCAACTTCGGCTTGAGCCGCACCGGTCAGACCAAAGGTATCAAATGCAGAAAAATGCAGTTTTGGACAAGTTGCACGGTTCCACAAGCTTCAGTTGAACTTAGGCGACTGCCCAAACCAAAACGCAAAAAATAGTAATTTTGGGCTTTTTTGGAAAATGCATGAAAATTTGCGGTTCTAGGTTTTTTAGTAAATGCAAATAAAAATATGGTTTCGGTGTTTGTGGGAAACCCATTTACAAATACAATTTTGGATTTTTTATAATTATTTTTTGTAAATTTCAAAAATTACCTCTTGTTCGATAATGTGAGCAAGAAGTAATCATAATCGAGAATCACAAAATTTACAAAGATATAAAAAAAATTATACAATTTTTGACTTCTAAAATCAAATGGTAGAATGCGGTTTGATTTTTAAAAAATACAACTTCAAACTTCCCAATTGTTAGACTTTCAGTAATTGATTTCAGCAACTTTCTCTCGGTAAAATATTAGTTTGCATAAAATAATTGGTATTGACAAGAATGATAAAAAGTTGTTAATTATATTTAAAAACTAAAGTAATATATAGAGCATAACACAACTAAATGGGACAAATTATAAAGTTCAGGCGAGTTTAATACAACAAAATATTATGAATATAAAGTTCCACAATTTTAATACAACAAAAAAATATATAGTTTGGTCTTCAATTAACTCGCTATTTGCCTGGTGCTTACAAATACTTTGACCATATTCGACAGAGTAACGTTCAAGGAAAATTCACAATTGAATATGGAAATATGACCACCTGAAGATAATTAAAATATGAACTTAATACACCATAAATATCTATATTCTTAATTATCAAAGCATTTTTGACCCGATATTAAAACTTCCTTCAGTGAAGACTTTATGATGAATGTTTGCATTTATTGTACTAATAGGATTCTTTAAAATAATGTATTAGATTAAATGATATTATTTTATATTTGCGTTGTTTTTTTAGATCCTATTCTAATACCTATTCTATTACAACATACTAGGAATCGAACCCTGGACTTTCCAAATCCCTCCCCACCCTTGTGCTGCTAGACCAAAGGTCACTCAGTTTTTATGTTTGAGTTATTAAAATATAAACATCGTACCTTCAAAACTACCATAGCATCACAAAAACTATTAGGGATAAAAGTCTCAACTACAACAATCATCGAATGCACGAGATGTTAATGTGAAAGTGCCTCGGGCTGTTGCTGTTAATATGTTCTGCATGAATGCACAATACATGCATATGATTCTCGTTCAAATTAGAGAGAAAAATAATTGTATCAAGATACGTCTTAATCGTTATGAGTGGACATAACACATTAAAGAGTTTATTGAGGTAGGTGATATTCAAAGCGCAAGACAATATATGTTTATTCTACAAAATGAATCAGGAGCAGTATCTACATTTGATGAAAATTCAAGCTTTGAAGTTAACGCATTCGCATCAGACATTGAAATGTCATATGAAGATAGCTAGTTCTTTGTTAAACTCGCATCTGACGTGTTCTCATTAGACAAATATTTACCAGCATGGGCAAAATGTTGCATTTTTTCTACCTTTATATTTATGCATCTATTTTTGTTGAATAAATTTTATTTGACAAATGGTTTTAATGTGTTAATATCGATGGAAATTCATTAACTTGAAGTTGCATGCTAATTAAGTTATTAACATAGAGAATTGAAAATTTGTTGAAGTCCGAATAAGATCAATTATACAATCTAACAAAAGATAGATCAAGTACACGAACTGAACTTCTCAACTAACAAGCTTAACTTTCTACTAATGGCGATTATGTTTCTTCTGTTTTCAGTGCATATGCTGATCGCTAGTAGTAAATGACTCTAAGGGATTTCTTACTCTAATGTCTCACCGTACCAACATAATATCACCGACCTTCTCACTTTCTTCTTCCATGTCATTCGCAGCTGTAGACTGATCGATGTCACCAATTGTATCATTATGACCTACTAATAGGGTTTTAACATTGTGAGCCAAATCTCCTTGGTGTGAACTTGTGTAGTTCATCACATCCGTCCAATCACCAAAACCTCTTGCAAATGAAGGTGAGCGTCCACCAAATTTTTGAAAACGGGAAATGATGGTGACCCAAACATGGCTGGCCTATATACATTTTGATATGACATATGTCCTCTCATATCCTGTGATGCAAAATGAGATTGCAAGCTTGATCCTGTCATATTAAGATTGTGAAGTGTCATGTAATCATTCCATTACATAGGTGGTATCAAACTCGCAAGATACAAGCTCCACTCTCCATTGCAATGGAATGATTACATGACATTTCACAATCCTAATATTGCAGGATCAAGCTTGCAATTTCATTTTGCATAACAGGATATAGGAAGACCTATGCCATATTAAAATATATATAGGCCAACCATGTTCGGTCACCATCGCTTCCCAGTTATCAAGAATTTGGTGGATCGCTTGCCATTTTTTGCAGAAGATTTTTGGGGATTGGACGGATGTGATGAACTTCACAAGTTCACACCAAGGAGATTTGACTCACAATATTGCAACTCTATCAGTAGGTCATAATGATGCAACTGGTAATATTGATCAGTCTACAATCGCGGATGGTATAGAAGAGGGACTTGAGTGCTGATGATATTACAGTAGTATGGCGATACAGTAGAGTAAGAAATCTTCTTGATCCATTTACTACTAACGGCCAACATATGCAATAGAAATAGAAGCGTAATTCTCTCCACTAATAAAAAGTTAAACTTATTAGTTGAGAAGTTTAGTTCGTGTACTGGGTCTATCTCTTGTTGGATTGTATAATTGATCTTATTTTTTTGTCATCTATGTTAATAACTCAATTAGCATGCAATTTTAAATTAACGAATTCTCATCGATAGTGACATACTGAAACTATTTGTCAAATAAAATTTATTCAACAGAAATAGATGCATAAACATAAAAGGTAGAAGAAATGCAACATTTTGTCCATGTTGGTAAATATTTGTCAAATGAGAACACATCAGATGCGAGTTTAACAATGAACTAGTTATCTTCATCTGACATTTCAATGTCTGATGCAAATTTGCTAACTTCAGAGCTTTAATTTCCATCAAATATATATAGTGCTCATGATCTATTTTGTAGCATAAACATATATTATTGTCTTGCGCTTTGAATATCATCTACCTCAATAAACTCCTAAATATGTTGTGTCCACTCGTAACGATTAAGACGTATCTTGACACGATTATTTTCCTCCCTAATTCGAACGAGAGCCATATGCATGTAGGTGCATTTATGCGGGGCATACTAACAGCAACAGACCGAGGCACTTTCACATTAACATCTCGTGCATCCGATGATTGTCATAGTTGAGATTTTTACCTCTAATGGTTTAGGTGATGCAATGATAGTTTTGAAGGTAGGATGCTTATATTTTAATAACTCAAACATAAAATGATATCATTTAATCTAATACATTATTTTAAAAGATCCTACTGGTATCATAAATGCAAGCATACATTATAAGGTCTTCATTGAAGGAGGTTTTAATATCGGGATCAGAAATGCTTTGATACTTTGGAATGTATTTATGGTGTATTAAGTTTATAAATTGATATGAAAATTGAACTTACATATTTTATTTTAATTATCTTCAGGTGGTCATATTTTTCCCATTCAAGCGTATATTTTTCTTGAACATTACTCTGCCTAATGTGGTCAAAGTATTTGCAAGCACCGGACAAACATCGAGTGACAAACATCGAGTTAATTGGAATTATGTAATTTTTTCTTTGGTTGTATTAAAATTATGGAATTTTATAATTTGTAATATTTGGTTGTATTAAACTAGCTGAATTTTATAATTTGTAATATTTAGTTGTGTTATGTTCTATATATGGTACTTTAGTTTTTAAATATATTGTAATGCCTTTATAAGGTCTAATTAACAATTTTTTATCATTCTCGTTAATACCAACTATTTTTATGCAAACTATTATTTTTACCTAGAAAAAGTTATTGAAATCAATTACAAAAAGTCTTTGACATTTGAAAAGTTCGAAGTTGTATTTTTTAAGAATTAAACCGTATTCTACCAATTGATTTCAGAAGTCAAAAATTGTAAAAAAAAAAAATCATATCTTGGTGGATTCTGTGATTCTAGATTATTATTACTTCTTGCTCACTTTATCGAACATGATGTAATTTTTGAAATTTACAAAAAATAACTATAAAAAAATTAAATTTAACCCTTCTGCAAAAATTTAGCCCACGTGTAAACAGACTCAGGGACATACTCCCGGGGGAGCAGGGGCAGCTCCACCGTCGGATGTAGATGATGATTTCTTGCAGAAGAACTTGGACTACGTGTGTAGGCTGTAGCAGCGGAGTGGACTGTAGGCCAATCCAGGAAGGTGGGCCCCTGCTTTACCCCAAACACGGTCCGGTCCCATGCTGCATACGCAATGAACGCGTATTACCAGACGTTCGGCCATAAGGACTCCAACTGTGATTTCGGCCGCACCGGATTCGTCACCTCTACCGACCCAAGTACGTGTCTATGTACTAATATTTGTTTCCAACTTTTTTAAACTTGTAAATCGGCTCTTATCGGAACTGTCGCGCATTCCCATAACGGCCTAAGCCCGTCTCACGCGGATTGTTTACTTTTTAAAATTTAGATAATCTTTTTTGTTAAAATAATTGACTTTATTTTCCAAATTTTCTAATTTCGCAAAAACTATGTTCCGCTTTTGCCCATAGATTTTAGTTCTTGGTTCGGGAACTTGCAAAGACTGTTAAAAGAAATTGGGCTTGGTTTGTTTGTTATTGAGCGTAGGTTACCAGGGTTGTAATTGCCCATGATGCACTTCAGGAAGTCGGTGGCGGGAGTCCCAATTTGGACGGTGAGACTGACATCTGCTTCTGGTCTGGTGGTGCTTCAACTACTTTTTTGTCTCCCACCAAAAAAAAAAACTACTTTTTTGTCTCAACTTTCCCATTTTCCATCCAATCTGTATTTTCTGTATGAAATTCCAAGTGTTTGCCTTTTGGTATATTTGTTTTGTAATTTATTAGCATTAGCAGAGGCTAAGGGGTTGATCAAACAAGCTTTTTTATAAGAAAAATCTTTACTATCAAATGGTAATATATACAACCGAATCTCCAAGTGAAAGGTTGTGGTTGTCGGATTCATTAAAATTTTATTGCGATAAAAGTCAGTGCAAAAATGTAATAAGACAAACATGGGTGAAACTTTGGATAATTTAAATTTGAATTATTCAAAAAAAAATTATTATTTAAAATATTCAAAATTATTATTTTCAAATTCGAATATTAAATTATTCAAAATCCAAAATTATTTCGAATAAGAATTCGAATAATCTAAAATCATCTAAAATTTTCAAAACTAAACTAAATTCCATTCTTTCTGATTTGGAGTCAAAGAAAAAGATAAGATCAAACTTCTACTGATGGACTTTAGATTTGGAGCCAAAATATTATAAATATTTATTTAAATCAGTCTAGTCTACTAGAATATGTATAATAATATATATTATTATTAGGTTAATCAAAATTTAGATTTTTTATTCGAATTCGAATTATAAATACTCAATAATTCGAATCTGACTCCAAACATAAAATTATTCGAATCTGAATCAAGAAAAAAATTAGAGTACTAAATTCGGAAATTTGCTCACCCCAAGGACAAGAATACCTCTTAAGGACAAGAATACCTCAATAAGAAATGCCATTAACGTTAAAATCACCCTTCCAAGTACGTACGCCCCTTCAAGCCCACCCACCAAATTCACAGCAATAACCTCACCAAATGTGAGGTAATTCCAACAAATTTGAAGACTTGCATGTCTGAGCACTCGCTTTTTAATTTGGTTAATCTTAGTTACTATTAAGACTCGTTTTCATGATACAGTCGTTTTCTAGTTAACACAAATATTGGATGGAAAACAACTTTAGGAAAGCATAAATCAATTAATTGCATACTACCAACCGAGGACCCGTGCCGAACTTAAAATATAAATTAAATCTGCCATGTTGGGTGGTTTTGAAGAAACAAAACAAATTACTACCGACTCAATTGAAACCAGTTGTATGGGTTCTTACATGTCTGCCCATACTATAAATCCTCAAGCTCCAAGTTGGGAACTTCTTGCACCAGAAGCATGTAGAAGATAGCCTTATGAGTAGGATGTGCCACAGAAAACTTTTATGATTAAAATTATACAAATTTAAGCTCCACATTGAACTGGGTAAATGATAACTCTTATTGGATGAGTACATGTTTACCTGTAAGCAATAGTAGCGTGTACTTCTGAACTATTAAACGAATGTAAGAATGTAAAGATCCGAGTCTATTCATCAATTCCAAATTTCCAGCAGCAAGAAAACTTGTCTTCGGACAAATACCTACCAGCAATTAGCTACCTTAATCGGACGTAGCTGCTCCTGAGTTCAGTTCTGCAAACCTCATCCCAACTCGCATTGTATGCTTTAGGAACTTCTCTGCGCATCTCGTAACGCATGTCTCCTCTTGCTTTTGAAGGGATTTGCGTGTAAAGCTATCGACGCAATCGTTGAAACACCTCTCCACCAGTGAATTGTACATCCTCAGGCTGGAGCCAAATCAAACAGAAACACTGGATGAAAATAGCTATTCTGATTTCACACGTCAATAACAGAACATAATCAATTCTTCTCTAAAAAAGGTTCTATCATTCCTACAGGTTAACACAAGGGATATATGTTGATTTTACATGTCTTCCATATGACAACGTACACTGTAATGTAAGTAAATGGCAGGTGCCTTAGTTGGAACCAGAGGGGACAGTCATAGCCCAGGCTTAGTACTAAAAGGAAAAGAGATCATTAAGAATGCAGAATAAACTAACTAAATGATAGGACAGAGGGCAATAATATTTCTCATTGGTAATCTCATAGTTGTCAAAGCGGTCGACGCGGCGCGGCGCGGGTAACCCAAAAACTTGACGCGGCGCGGTAACGGACGCGGAACGGGTGAGATAGAAGCAAACGCGGATAATAATAATAATAATATTCATAATAAAAAATACACTTATAAATATTAAAAAATACACTTATAAAAAATACACTTATAAGTGGCCAAGTGGGTTTTTCTCTTTTTGACTTTCTAATGGAGAAGAAGGGGGAGAAAAGGGGAAGAGGAGGCTGTCGGGGTAGTGTATTAGGTTTTTAGGGGTTTTTTTTGGTCTTTTTCCAATTTTGCCCTTAAAATAAATTAAAAATAGAGGGTAATTTAGGAATTTTAGTCGAATGTGTGAAGAACGCCTGGAACGGCCGTTCCCGACGCGGAACCGACGCGGTCGCGACTCGGATTTCTCGGCCGAGACAGCAACCGCCGCGGGAGCGGAACGGCTTGGAGCGGCCGGGCCAAAAAACCCGTTCCGCTCCGAGATCTCGGACTAACGCGGCCGAGTTAACAACTATGGGTAATCTTACAACAAACTTCGCCCCCAGAGAGACAAAAAGAAAGAAACGTTGACCACTAACAGAAATGTAGTTCCCAAAACGTCCAGGTACAGCATAGGCAACTGCACTGGTTTTAAGGAGAACATCGTTATGGCTTCACGGAAGTGTATCGCCCACCATGGTCAAACCAGGCGACCCCAATTATATATAAAAAAAAACCATTACGATGAAGCTGTACTTGCAGTTCACAAACAAATCAGCAAACTTTCCGGCCTTGCCTAAGTTCATATCACTCTCAAAACTTCACAGCCAAAGAAATCTACATAAACTGATAACAAGCTACTAGCGCAATCCGAAAACTCACAATTTCGAAAAAAGTACAAGAACCAATAAACAGTTCTGGACAAAAATCCTTGATGTAATAATTTGCCACTGCGTATCGGATTTGTTCAGCTAAAACTAAAATGATTTCCACTATCCGCTAAGGCCAACAAGCACCAACTCTTAAAGCAACCCCTGATCTATATATGGTGGCTAGAGACCTAAAAAGCTGGAAACTTTCTAATCATTGAACCTAAAGAACAAGAACCCACATAAGGAATCACCCTAAAACATGTTAACCCTTGAAATTCTGGAGCTCATGAGGGGCAAAATGGGAAGAAAAAAGGACCATACCTGTCGCGGACCTGGAGCTGGTCGATCATGGAAGCCATCCGGGCCTTGTCTTCCTCCGGTAGACCCTCCAAACCCGCCATCATACCCTTGTCCATCCTCTAAAACCCTAATATGAAAATCTGACCCTTTAATCGCTTCTGAGATTTCTGGTTTTGGTTTCTTGTGCGTCGTCTCTTTTGGTTGAGCGAGTGTAGGGTTTTTACTTTTTACTTTCTGTGTGTTAAACGTGGGCCGGTTAGGGCCATATATTTTGGGCTTATTGAAGTAGGCAGGCTGGGTTTGGGGTCATGGGCCCTACTATCTAGGGACGGCAGAAATACGAAGTTCCGGTGAGACCGTGAGAGTATTACATTTTTTTCAAACAGATAGTGAGAGCGTTACATTTTTCATTATCCTAATATTTTGATTTAATAAATCTAATATAATATTAAAATTAATTAATTTTGTACGCATATTTATCCAATATTTTAAAACAAACCGTGAGAAAACCTATAAATCTCCAATTTCTAGTTCACTCGATTAAGACGATCTGCGGCCGGTTAGATTGATACTTTTTCATTTTTTAATTAAAATTTTTAAATAAGTAGAAATAAATTTAACTACCATAAAAATGATAAGTATCAAATAAGTTCAAACATTTATCAAATTTGGTATACAATATAACAAAGCCTTCAAACATTAATTTAAATAGTATATCAGTACATGCCGATGATGATACAAATTTTCTTATTTGATATTCTAGTCAAATTTGCTTGAATTAATTGACATATTATTGAGAATTTTAAAAAAAAATAAGTTTATTGTGATCTAAATGCAATATACACACATTTCGATTCTAGAAGTTAAGGTGTTGATTTTAAATTAAATCAGAAAAATAGAAAAATATATATTATTTTATTGATTTGGGAAAATCAGGTTATGTGTGACAGTATGTCTCAGCTAGATTTGAGCGGTTGAACTGTTCTCTATATTTTAGCCAAAAAATTAATCCTTATTTGAGGGTTCTTAAAAAAAACTGGGGGTCTATTCAGAATTGGGTCTGATTTTTGAGTCAATCAGTCCAACCGGTTCAATTGTTGGTTACACAATTTTTTTCTTCTTATTTTTATGTTATTTTTTTAATTATATATGGATATATATGTAAATATAAACTAATAAAATTAAAAATATATAAAATATATAAATTTTTCGTATGAGCCATCCGGTCTGATCTATTTTTCGGGCAAATTATCCGGTTTGACCGAACTTAGTCCAATCAGACCACACTCCATTTTTACCCTAAAAATGACATGGACCTATGTTCGATTCATGGTCTGACCAATTGGACCACTGATTAGACCACATTTTTTAAAACCTTGGTTGAATATCACTTTAAAAGATCAAACGACAATTTTTTAAAATATTGTTTCTGAGTTGGGGATTTAGAGGTAGGAGGGTTTTATGGTAAAAGGGAATTTGAAACATTGTTATTATCCTCATAATTACATGTTTCTTCCGCATTTCGCCGTGTTCCTCTTTCTTATCTTTTCACGCTTCATTTTGGGATCACCTAAAACTTTATTTCCGATCTATTTACACCCACTATAAAAAATAAATCAAATATGCGCTATTTGAAAAACTCGAGATTGATGCTTTAACCATTTTCCCTCTCGAGATTCACTTCTTCAAAACCAAATTAAGCGTAGAAAACTAAACTTCGCCGCTATGAACTTTTTACCTTGAAAGTATAAAAATCGTTATCTAGTTTCTAGTTTTTACCGCAAGTATGCACAAGCATATATCACGTTATTTTTAACTTGCGGTTACAACTTACAGAGTCTTCGACAATAACTGAATTTGACATTGAATTTAATTATTGTTATTGAATACAACATGACGTGTTAGATTATTATATAAAATTTTTAATCTCGCCGGAATAAGTTATTCTTTTCCTCCATAAATTATATTTAACCTAAATATATTTTTGATTAATTGACGAGAATTGTTCTAATTTAATAATATGTATTCTTCAGAGAAAAAAAACATAACTATGTTGATATAAATTAAATTTGAATTAATCAACATAGGAATTTAGAAAAAAAAAATATTTTATGTATGAAACTGCACGCTAGAGGAACTCCAAAGTAGTGAATTGTGGGTTCTTTGAAAATTAAAACACGATGTTTTTGCAGTGCATGTAATCAATACCATACGTAATCACGTATTGATAACACCAAAACATACACAACAACAAGGAAACCCTAATATTTAATTAAGATCTCCATAGCACATACATAATTTGGGTACAGAACAAACCAAATGGACAAACAGCAAATAGAAATCCCGCAAAGGGATTTATATATGCAAAAGTCCAATGGCTTGCTTTATTTGCAACTTCAACTTACAAAATACACATAAGTTACTAATTGTCACAATCTGGGTTTCCCATATTACCCCCTGAAAAATTTATTATATTATATAAATGATGCTCTGGGAGGATATTATGGGTGACCCTTTTGTGTCTTTCTCTCACTTGTTGCAAGAGCAGCCATTGCAGGTGCAGTTTGAGCCGCACTTGCAGTCGTTCTCTGAGGCGAAGCTCATCTCGAATCTCTCATAAGACCTGCAATATTATTTAAATGATAATTAATTTCAATATTTTTTTTAGAATTAAACTTCTTGTCATAATTTAGTCATGTCAAAAAAATTTTGCACTTAAAATAATTCAGCTCTTTCGGAGGATATAGTATCCAAATGGATAAATATATTCACGATCGATATCTGCCTATCTCGGAGCATGCTTAAGTTTACGTCTATACTATTTCCTAAGTGATTAACAAACCAAGATTAGTTTCAACAAAATAAAAAAATACTTCCTAATAAAAGTCTATGGCCCATCTCATTTGGATCAGTAACATGTTCCTTGAACTAGGAATTATCCCAACTTTTTGTTGTAAGCCGAAAGTCAACGTCCACTTGAATGCTTTTAAGCGTTGACTATTGTTGTACTAAGAGGTACAAACATGTTACCTTGTTTCTATAATAGATAGCTATTACTTCATATAATAATCAGGAGTTTAGATTATAAAGGCTAATTTTTATCAGTTATGTGTGTGTATATATCTTATTTCTCCCGGCAACTAGAGACTTACATCTTGTTAACCGGAGCAACGCCGGCGATGATCGTCGACTCCGATGAGAAACCCAAATCAGCAGAGTTCCCGCATCTGCAATTCCAAAAGTTCGGTTACAATCGATGGATCATACGTATATATTTTAAAATGGTAGTGAAATACAAGAAGATATATTATACGTACGTAATTTCATTCAGAGTCGAGATGTCATATACTATTTATGGTGATTATCTTAATTGTCTCTTTTCATTCGTAGGGTATGGATTTTTTTGAGGTTTCCGTAGGGTATGAATTCAAATAAATAGATAATTAAATTTATTTATCGATTATTCGAACTTAAAGATTAATCATTCATCAAGGTAGATGGAAAGAAAAGAGAGTTACTTGCAGTCGCTGCCACAGCTGCAGCTAGAGCCACATCCACACTTTCCACTGGAGCAAGACATTTTCTTTTGTTAAAAAAGTAGTCGCTAAAGATCTGAGTTTTGAGAAGAAAGTATGTTTATAGAGCAAGTTGTATTGTGATCCTTGAAGTCCAAAATCCACCTCTATTTATAGGCTAGTTTGGAAAATGTCGCGTACTATCTACCGTACACGTGGTCGCATCTGACACCAACGATGATTCCTTTGTTAAAGAAATAATTCGAGGATCGGCGGGGAGGATCTCGACAAGTATGTCTCTTTATTAGTGACTAATGCTAGACAATTAAATATATTGTGACGTTGATTAAAAAAAATTTATTAGATTATTTTTTATTTTTATTTTGTCAACGTAGTTATTGAGTACGTAATTAATATGTTTTATTCTAAATAGATTTAGATAGAAGAACTCAATGCAAACAATTCACAATCATAATTTGATATATTCGCTAATTATGATTTTATTTTTTTGATTATGGTGATTTCCACAAGTTTACTTCTACTTTTCTCTTAAATTTTATTTAAAATCATCTGTTCAAACATATATTTGTTTATCGCATAAATCTTAAAGCATGCTTTATAATTTAATTATAAGCGGGGACCGATAGCTATCTCACGAAATATCTTGGTAAAAATATTTTTGAGAGGGCGGTTGAATGTTTGAATTTATAGACGTGTCCAAAGTAAACGGTCTGTTAAATTTAGCGCTAATGACAATTCCAAAAGATAAAAATAAACTAGATGACGCTGGACGACATATCAAAGGCAATGTTTATAAATTTCCTAATATTCATACAACAATTAAACTGATTAATTCATATCCAAATTATTAAATAAGTATCTCAATTCTTTTAGCAATAGTGCGTTTCCAACCAAATTGGTTCCCGAGAAGGTAATTAGTATTATTGCAAGTGCTCTTTTCCGACTAAGATTTTTTAATTGGATTTTGTCGGCAAGATTTTAATGAGGTTTATGATTGCAATCTCACGAGCAAATTTTAGGCATTCAAAATGCAACTACAAGTCTACAATAAAACTTGATAGGTAAATTATGCCAACATCATATGGATGTCAAAGTTAAACCTGGATGACTACAATAAATTTTTAAATATCACGTCAGTTCTGAGAATAATGGATGGAAAAATTGGGGCACTAAAAAAAATATAAGATCGGGTAATAAGTAGCAAATTTTTTTTTCGAAAGGTAGATTACACCCACTAGAGTTTAATTCCTGAACCCTCATGAAGTTATGAACATATTTTATTGCTGGGCTAAATTTTTTTAGTAATAAGTAACATCTATAATAAATGAAGATTAATATCTTGATTAAGACTTGAAGTGATATTCATGGGGCATAGAGATTGTGTCCTGACAAATGAGATACAAATGAGAATAGATTGCCAGCTCCTTCGAAAAATTCGTCCAATCTAATTCTTTGGAATCTACGGCCGAATGGAAATTTATTTCCACCATAGAAAAGGCGAAAGGTGTATCAATCAATTGCCTGAAGGAATAAAACATTACACATGGTATACATACTCAACCAACCTAAATCAAATCGTAATCAGTTAGTCGAATAAATATTTATATTATGAGTGGATTCCGAGAAACAAACAAAATAAGTAATCCACAAAGTGCCACAACACAACTTGGACTATATGATCTCCAAAAAGAGAACCAATTATATTGCTTCTTCTCTCTTTCAATGTGCTGTGTTTTAGTGACAGGTCAAGCAAGATTTATGTGAAGTGTGGTACTTGAATTGTAGATGCCATGGGCCCTTGTCGTCTTCAAGTAAAACACTATCAATGCACAATATTAGTTAAGAGTATATTTAGAGTCGAATAATGTTATTCATATTCTAAAATATGATTCTCTCAATGATATTATTTTATTAATAAGATTTGAATCCAATTTTTTTTTAACATGACATTGAATGGATTAGACTTGTGATTCTGCACAAAAGAAGCATCAGTTCAACGTTGTGGTGGGCCTTGAATGGCTTGCATCCTCTGGTGGTGGAATTTGCCTTTTTATGCAGAAATTATTCACTTAATGCTTTCTCATAAAAGGGTCGCTTTGTTTTCGCCTTCTCGTGATGATGATGATGATCAAACATTTAACAGAGCAAATTCTAAAATGATGTCAATGCTTAAAGATTGAATTCGGTTTTAACATTGTCCATTTTTTAAGTCTGAGAATTCTGATCCACTCAATGTCTATGGAGTTTTTTTTTTGGACGGTAGATATTTATTTCATCTTCAGACAAAAGCTACGCCATCGAATTAATGAATAACATAACATCGTGGGAACTAATTCAATGTCTCTGGAGTTGATCCACTGTTTGTTCGTGTTATTCATATGAATAGGATTTTCAGTTAATGTCAGATGAATCAAGTATTGTTGATGCCGTACAGTTTATTATTATCAAACTTTCTTTTTTTTCCCCCGAAAAAGTAAGAAGAGATAAGGTCATGAACAAACACTCGTCTAAGGAAGAGGTCAATGTTAATTATGAAACCCACTACCTGAGATCTTTTGAATGTCTTGCACTCAGTAGCATGTTTCGACCTGTATCGATCGTGGAGTGCTACGTGATAAACTGGGTAGTCCCCGAACTATAGATCACACAAGGCACTGTACCTTTTTAGCCTTGTTTTTATTATGTTTGCGACTAATTCAGGTTAGTCATGTTAACCTTGTTTGCACTTGGGTTAGCCAAGCTGGCTTGCAACGTTCATTAAAAAATGCTCCACTTGCTGCAGAATGGACTACCATGGGGTCACCAAACAACAGCACAAGCAAAAGAACCTATCATATTATAGCGAACAGATATATGGATCTTAGCATGTGCCAACAGAAAAGAACCAAATTTCCAAAAGCAAGAGAAAATGACAGGAGTGAAATCTTGCTGAAAAATAGAAGATAAACCTGACCTATGATGGGTATTTCTGAGGTCGAATGTGGCGCACTGGTATGACCGGGACGAAAAGCGGCCACACCGCAGTCATGGTTCATGGCCATCGATTCTCTTCAAAGGCAGACGCAAAAGTTCATCACAATTTCGTGAGAAATTAACACGAATATGAAATGTCACATCTACAGTGTCGAGGACTAGAAAGAAAGTCACCAAAGATTCCCAAAAGATGCATGGAAGGTTACTGCTAATCAGCTAGAGACTACTGAACCTAGAATGTGAAAGTTCAAGACGTTTACTATTTTTAAGTGTAATCCAGAGAACCCAAAAACAGAACCTAGAATTACTGGCTGTGTATAAGGTATGCTGCAGTATTCTGGAAAAAAGGTACAAAGAAATAATTGTGCCCTAGACGAATGCAACGCAATGGTGATGCTGCAGCGAAGCTCTACGAGATGTAAAATGAAAGAAATCTATGACGAGCAATCAATTTCATCTAAATTGAGAGACTGGGATCCTCCACTGTCGACAAGCATCCTAAGACCAGCTTTCAACTCCGGCACCCCTTCTTCCAGAACAGCACACACCGGATAAATCGGAACACCGGGTACCCTTCTTCTCAATTCATCACACACTTCTTCAGCCCCCGCCTCATCGATTTTATTAGCAACGATTAAGGAAGGCCGATCAGATAGACCTTGTTGATGGTGCTCCAGCTCCAAGACTAGATCTTTTAGCTGCACCCATGGTGGTAGTCCTTTCTTACCATCCAGTGCAGCCGCTAGGTCCAGCACATAAGCTAAGACCTTTGTACGTTCTATGTGCCGCAGAAAAGCATGCCCAAGGCCACGATCTTCATGAGCTCCTTTTATAAGTCCAGGAATGTCGGCCACGGTAATGGAGAAGTCGCTGAAGCTTAATTTCCCTAAATTTGGTCTCAGAGTTGTGAAGGCGTAGTGGCCTACTCTTGGCTTTGCCCTGGAAAGAGATCCTAGTAGAGTGCTTTTACCAGCATTCGGCATGCCAACAAGACCCACATCAGCGATGCTCTTCAGTTCCAAAATCAAAACAGCTTCGGAACCAGGAGCACCAGCAGTATGAGGGGATTGATTCTCACTCTCTGTTTCGGTGACAGAACCATTTTCACCATTCAACCCCGTTTTATTAAGCTTAGCCTTCTTTGAGACATTTGATGAATGGACATTGCCCAAACCGCCATCTCCTCCCTGCGCAATAATAATTTGCTGACCAGGTTCGGTCAATTCTGCAACATTGTAATATACACGTTCCTCACCTTCTGATATTGGTTGAGTTGTTTCGTCAGTGCTTGTTGATATCTCCCCTGATATTTTCTTATCGACCGACGAGTTTACAGAACATTGCGAAAAGAATGCTCCGTCTACTTTATTTAGGGCCTCAGGGACGGAATCCGGATCAGGTTTTGCTTGCTCAACGTCAAGAGAGCCTGGAAGGTCCCAAGGGTCCAAATCTCCCCCGGAACATTTCACAACTTTGGAAGGAAGTTCCCCCTTCATGAGATGAATCACAGTGCCAACGGGTACTCTGACAACCTACAAGCAAGAATCTTTTCAATGAAATTTGAAAGAGTGAAATCACGCAGCCGTCAAGGTAACAAAATAGGTTAAACCAAAGTACCTTGTCTTCTCCTCGAGTTCCTATCATATTTTTGGAGGCTCCATGATTCCCTCTCGATGCATTCTGTCAAACCATAATCAGGATTCAGTCCTTATGGTGCAGGTCACTGATCTATTTATCCGGAAATAGCAAGTGGGAGCTACTACATAAGAACAGATGCTCGGCTACAGTTTGTTAAAGAGGGGCAATAAACAAAGTACAACATACAACATGATGATGCAAACTGCTGAAGTCCCAAACAGCAGATGAGCATTCAAGAATAACATCACCACCTCTCCCTCCATTTCCACCTATAGTTCAGAGCCCACGAATGAGAAGAACATTAAAGAAACCCTGAAAGACTACTTCAACTTATCATATCCTTCATGTCAAGAACTTTACCATCGGCTCTACCATGTCGATCACTTCGGCTTCGACGAACACTAAAGCACCCCGTTCCCCCATCACCTCCTTTTGCATACAGCTTAATCCTGTCTCTCATTCTTGTTTCCTGTGAAGAGGACCGACCACAGAGAAAATTATCAACAGCATATCCAAAATTCAGAGAAGATAAAATCCAGGGCAGAAGCGTTTGCCAATCAAAAGCAGGACATAAACACCTGCAAAGGTGCTGCCTTTTGTTTCACTTGCACACTGTCCGAATAATAGAACAAAGACATCAGAGCCCATGGATATTTCCAGGACTTCCTCGAGGCTTCTTCCAAGTAGCAAAACGACTTCACGCTGCGCGTCCACATGTCTCTCCTTTCTCTATCACACCTTATGCTACCAAAATTATCCTACCCAACATTAACCTACAAGACAAACAAAAGGAACACATGCCTTAACTATCGAAGACGCATTTCCAAGTTTCCAAAAATGAAGGCCAACAAATGTAACAAAAGCAAACAACCTGCTCTTCATCCACAAAAATCTTGTGATGTCCTAAAAACTGACAAGAAATTCGATTATCCGACATCTTTAATAAATTGTCATGCAAATGGAGTGCCAGCCCAATATCAAGGTCCCCAGTTGAGGGATCAATACAAAACTGGCCTAATTGGGGTCCAAAAATTCTCAACCATTACAGAACCAAGTCCTCAAAAAACACATAGCGACACTGACAAAGGATTACTACCAGTAAACATAAACAAAAGATTCAACTTGGACCAGGGTAATAAGGAAGCAAAAAAATGAAAAGGCAGACAATGAAAAAGGAGGGTTAAGGTGTTTAAAGAGAGGATCGTACTATGAGAGAGAAGAGAATATGCTGGACCTTTGTGTGAGGCAAATGGACGAACACTTAGTGAGCATATTTTCCAAAATACACCACGGCAGCCGAACCAGGGTTTAGTACTACTCTAAACCTCCGACTCCGAGTCTAGATGGAGAAGGAAGTGGATGACGAGGTCGTCTGAGGGGAGAAGGTATTGCTTTGATCTTCTGTAGGAAGCAGGGTAGATGACCGGTCGTCCCGAGACAAGACAGGTCAGGAATATACCTAGGCTTAACTAGTGTTTCAGATTTCCTCAAAAAAAAATAATAGAAGTTTTCAGGAATAGTTTTTCAAAACTTGGACATATTTAATAAAAATCAGTTTTATTGTCCTCAGAAAGAGACTTTGTATTTCAAATTTCAAATATAATTCAAAAAGAGCTTGGAAAATATTTAAAATATTTGTTTTACAATTATTTATATTTTTTAAATATTTTATAGCTCAAATTACGGTCTAATAAGTTTGGATATAAATGGCATAAACAAATAGTAAACGTTTTCCAACAACTTTTTGAATTATCATCCGGACCAATAATTTTGGCTCACTCATGGAGTATAGCATTTACCTACTATCCTTTTATTATATATAAAATATTACACAGTTCAAACTTATATTAATTGGCATATTAAATCGAATACAAATATTTCTAAACCACGAAAACATTTAAAGTTAATAGAATTCAAGGTTTGGATCAATATTTTTAGAGCTACAAAATTGCATAACCTAACCAAATCAGACAACATATGTACAACCCAAATAAATGCCTGCTTCAATCCTAACTTATAAGCCAACCTAAAAAAACAGTAATATAATTATTCGAATATTAATTCATCCAGAAGCTCGTCAAAAATGGCGTCTTCTAGATCAAGTGCAACGTCCTCAACGTCCCTAAACCGGAGGTTTATCCACCCATCACCTTTCGAAAAGTCCCTCTCAACGATGTCGTTTATTGCCCGGTCCTTGAGCCACGAGCCATAGTTTTGATACCAGCTTATTCTCTTCCAAACTTGGTTGAGTACTTGTCTCCCTTTAGGCAATGGACGTTGCATGGGGAAGTACGTCAGTTGGCTTCCGAACACGTCCAGGAGGATCTCGTTGACGAGGTCAAATACGAGCCTGTGGCCGTCGTGGCCGAGTTGTTGATCCGAACGGTGGAGGAAGGCCTCGAGCTCGTTGTATAACTTGGGGCTCACGGGCTGCTCAAGTGAATGCCATGGTGCGAGGCGGTCTTGCTCTAGGAAGCCAGATACGTAGAGGACATCTCGCACATATGTCCAGTTGGGATTGTTCTGTACGCCGGATTCTGCATCCGCGCATAGTCTGGTCGAGGAGGCTTCCGTGGTCCGGTCTAGTTGGCCAGCAGAAGTGTTGCTTGACTTCAGGCATTTACCTGTTACAATTTGGAATGTGATGTTCCAAGTGGATCCTAACATGATATTCAGCTCTGTCTAGTTTCCAAGTTACGAGTCTGAATCAGTACCTTTCGGAGGCTCGATTGATCTGAATGTATTCGCTTGAAAATGAATGTCGAGGACTGAAACGGAGCTCCGATCTTCGTCCTCCGCTATGGAGTTGACGGAGGAAGCTGGCTGTTCATCTTGACAAGTTTCGACCAGTTCCTGATGCAGCTCAACTGCCTTGGAAGCTCTGTCCTCCACATTATCGGTCTCGCCTACTGCGGTTTGCTCTTCATGTTTCGGGGGCTCGGATTGATCTCTTGAGGCCTCATCTGGAAAGAGCAAAAGGGAGTCGATATCATCAGGCAACGAGAGTCTCCTCCTGAATGTTTTCATACTGGAGGCTCTTGACAGATTTCTGTCATCGCTGGTCAATTTTAGGCTCCGGGATCGGTACTGGAACCTTGGTGCTGTCTCTCTGCTGAAGCTGTTATCGGACAACCAAGTGTACTTATCGATGGAGTTGTTAAGAGAACACGTTCTTCCAACAAGACGGACGCCATCCTTCTCGAGATCATTACTAGGATGGCTTCTCTCACCCGATTGCTCTGTCTTAGCTCCGTCATCTTCTGGAGACTTGAATTCGGAAGAAATTCCAACGAGAAGCTCGTCGATTATGGTCTGGTCGCTTACCTTTTCGCTGCGCTTAAGTGCGTGCTTTATTTTCTTCTTAAGACCAGCGACATAACTCATCACAGAAGAGTATCTACCACTTCTGCTCAATCCCTGGGGGAGTTCATGGGAACAAGAAGCTGCCTCCTCTTGAATTCTAATTGCAGCAATTTCATTTTTTCCATTTCCGATGCCATTGGATGCTAGGCAAGTATCCTCTGCTGTCGGAAACGACCATGTTTCTGTTTTCTTGTGCTCAAGAGTAGTAGGCCTAAGAGACCTCGTGCCAGAGGGTTTAGCTGCAGGAAACGAATCGGATCGCTTTATCTTAAGTTTTGGAGTGGAACTATGATGGAAATGGACCTTCTTGACACCTTGAACATCCGGTTCACGCAAGATTTCAAGGAACAACTTCTTGTTCACCTGGAATATCTCGAGAATGTCTACAGATTCCTTGAACTTGGAACCCAAAGTCTGTCTATCTAGACGTCGACCCTCTGACTGGTGGGCCGCCGATTCATCTATCTTCTCAGATAATGGTGCTTGCCATCCAGTTGAATCAGAATCAGAATTCCTTTGGACAATTATGATAGGACTAAACCAACTGGTCTGCAACCCGCTTTGCATTAACGACCCTTGTCTTCCTGACATCTCCTTAGCAATTAAGGCATTCATCCGTGCTTTACTTGAACTCCGCTCAATTGCCTTCGCGGTTGTTTCTTCCCCATCAACCTATCAATTTCACCACTAGGATTAGAATTCGCATTCAGACCCTTTAGATAACTAATATCGAGTAAATGTTCCTGATAACACACTCATGAACCTGCACTACCGAGTACCTAACAGCATTCGTTAAGTCAAGGGACAGGCACTTACAAATTGTGTGACTGCATCGACATTCGGATATCCCTGCACTTCCTGTTTGTCATGCTCCAATGAATGTGTTCTCGGATTTCTGCAGCCTGCAAATAAAAGATAGGATCACTGAGACTACATTCGGACAAATCTGTTCTCACCTCTACAGCTAAGATAGCGAAACAAACGCAACCAATTCGATGATCGAGCAGATTCCAAGGCAATGAAGGTAATCAATCTTACACATCGGATATTTTCCTGTGCCATGTTTCCTGCGAGGAAGAATCCTCTTCAGATGAAGCATCCCTCTCAGGCAACCAGAATGGTACTTCTGGGACTCGATAACTGAATCGTTCCGCTCAAATTGCCTTTCCATGTCTCATACACAGAGACAGATTAGTCGGCCCACTGATATCCGAAAAACACTTGGATCAGAACCAGGACAGCTTGGCTGGTTGCTAGCCTTCGATCACCTGATAAATAACAGAAGCAGATGAGGCGTTACATTGAAATCTCCGGACCAGAATCCTAATCTTCTCTTCTGTCTGGTTAAAATCAGATACTAACTTGCATTAAATATAAAGATCAAGCCTAAGATTTTTAGCCTTTTAAATACATGGAAAGATCTTAAGTTGCTTATTTTCTGATGTATATACCCAATTAGACCAAAACCAAAAGGGCAACTTAAAGGTAGATAGACCAAGTATTAACTCCCATCAAAGGACACTGAACAAGGGAAAAAAAAAACACCTTTGACTACGTACCTTAAAGCACCAGAATCAAAAGTTGGCAATAAAATAAAACTGATGTAAAAGAGAAAAACAAAACAAGCTTCATAGTAATATGTAAGTTATAAAGTAACCAACAATCATAGTGATCAATTGTTAACGAAGTTCGAGCATTTAAAATGCTTTAATATTTGTTGAAAGAAGAAAAAATTCATACTCAATTCGAACTTGGATTATAAAAGTTAGTGATTGTTTGAATACGAAGTGGTTTCAAACAATAAAAAACATAGGCATATAAAAGAACATTAAAAGAGAAGTAAAACTGGTCTCTACCTGAAGAGAGCGAGAGCGAAGCAACTGGCAAATTCGATTCAACAAGAGCTTATAAGATATAGGCTATTTTCTGTGATCTTTAACGTACAAGAAGGTGGGAAGAAATGAAGGAGAGGAGAGCCAACATAAGAAGGGGAGAGGTGGTCGTCGGAACTATGTAACTAAAAGTAAAGACTAGCAAAGGAAATGAAACAGAACGCAGACGCCAATTGCTACTGTATTTTTTTTAAGGCGTGGACCAAAATACCCGCCAAAGACTGGTATTCTAATCTCCATTGTTTTTCAATATATATCCGGACTGGCCGAATAGTTTTGGGTTGGCTTGGGTGATAATATGATATTTTTCTAAACGATAGACTAAAGAACATGTAAGTTTTTTTTTACAAAAATTTAAAAATCACGTTAACCAAGTGAAAAAAAACTCACAAGGACTAATATCGTATAAAGAAAATGTCATTATCGTAAAAAAAATACAAAAATACACTTGCTGAGACTTTTTTATAAAAATCCAAGAGTAACGAGACCAAAGTGAAAAAATTATACAGGTCTATATTGTATTAAAGAAATTTTATTCTCTAAAATAAAATCGAAAAAGCTTGTGTCATTATCGCATGAAAAAAGTGCATTTGTCGCAAAAAAAATATCAGCGCGGTCCACGCAAATTTCGTACGATACAAACTGAATCCAATCTATTCTAAAAAAATAGATTTTGGCCGGGATTGAAATGTGTGAAAAAAATTCCAATATTTATATAAGATATTGTAGTCACAATAATTCAACACCAATACATCTTAATTAAATTAAAATAATTCTCTTGACATAAATATATTTTCTCAAAAATAAAATTTTATTTATCCTTTCAATACTATTCTTAAACGAGGTTATAATCCTTCGATATCGTCAAAATCTTATCACCATAAAATTAATCGTGCAATATCTTGACGTAAAAAGAGTTACACGCGATAAGTATACGATGCAAGTGTTGTTTCATCGCCTTTGCTTGTCTTGTATGTGTCTTGCTCATTCAATTATTATTGCTTGTCCAAAATTGAGGTCCTCCGCCACCCATGCTAAAACGAAATAAAATAAGGCTATTGATGAAGGGGAGGTCCAAGGATTGGTGACCAAACCATTAATGTACAATCGCTACTATATGATCAAGAGAACTGGGTCGCCCTTCGTTAGGATTACCAACCCCAACTTTCATGATTCAGTATTACATATTATATCCTAGTTTTATATGAATATTTATTATATGATTAATTTAGTTTGGTATCGTTGAAGGACGACAAAATAATTAGCGAATTTTGAGAGTTATAACACTGATAAGGGGTGCATAGAAGCAAAGAAAAACCAACATGCCTTGCTTATAAATTTATCGTTGGATTTACACACATGTTTTTGATCATGAATTTACTTTTCACATGTCCCATTAATGTGGCAAAAAACCACATATCTTTTGGGCAACTCAAGGTGGACTTTATGCCACCTCATCGTATCATATATATTATTAGTAGTTTTGCCACTTGATGTCACATCCTCTTGTACAAAGACAAACTAAAGTAGAATTGCTATTTTGATGACAATTCATTATGAGGTGATGACATGGGGAAAAATGATTCTCTGTGTAAAAAGAGAAGAAGGTGGTGACCAAAATAGATAATCAAAAAAAAAAACTCACCAAAAATAAAAAATAAAGGGTAAATTCTCCTCAAGTCTTTCTCTTTTGCTTAAATTACTATTTTCGTTCCTACTGTTTCAAAAAAGATAAGGAGGAGGTAGGCGGAGGAGGAGGGCGGAGGAGAGCAGAGGAGGAGAAAGAAGAAGAGGAAGGAGGAGAAAGACTCAAGGACAAAATCGACATTTCAGGTCCCTGGTTGCCGGAGAAATTTTCCGATTCTGGTACTAGGGACCTTAGGGTGTTATTTAATCAAATCCGGGGGACGAAATTATTTTTTTTGAAACAGTAGGGACGAAAATAGTAATTTAAGCAAAAGAGAAGGACGTGAGGAGAATTTGCCCAAAGATAAATGTTTCGACTTTGATTTTGCTAATTCTCTCAATTATATTCAAAGATAGATCGAATTTGTACAAAATTATTCTTGATTCGATTTGTTCGTGAGCAAGAAACCGATCACTAACAAACCTATTATAAATTTAATTATATGATTATGATGTATAATTACATAAAACTATCATTTATATTACACGATTATCATCTTGAAAAATTGGTACCAACTACCAATGAAAATAACCATATTATGTAGGACTTGTCATATCATAATTTGTATCTTTTCATATCAAAATTTGCATCGTTAATTTTTTTAAATAAATTTTGACCATTAGTTTGTGAACTTTTTTATTTCTTTTGTGTGCCGTATACATGTATATATGAATTTAAGAAAGAATGGTCGTTATACTAGTATAGGCCTCTTTAATTAACCGACCAATGCTCGGATGTTACTTGAGAGCTCTCAATATTTCAGGAGAACCAAATTGTACTCTGTTGAAACAGAAATAGGTTAACAATAGGAACCATTCTTTCTTTTCCTTTTTTGAGAAAGTATTCTTTCTTTTCAAATTGAGAGAATATAGAGAATTTTATTATTTCTTAATTTTTTTATTCAAACTTAAATTAATTAAATTATGTGTTGTTTAAGGGAGAATTATTAATTTATGACAACTTGGAATCGTCCAAGAAAATAGCCACAGTTAGAAGGTTCATTCCAGTGGCATTGTTCCCACTCATGTGGAGTGAAGTCCAGGGTTCGACTCCTGGTATGAACATTTCTTATCTAATAGAATAGAATTTAGAATAGGATCAAAAAAAAAATTATATACACACGTACGACGGCAACAAAAGGGTGACACAAGAGAAGTCAAATGAAAAATGCAACAAACAATTTTCATATAAGGGACGTGCATCATCTAGATGAAAAGGAATTGAACTGTATGTCACTTTTAAGTTTTAACATATATTAAAGCGTTGGATATATATTGACCATTCAAATTTATACAAACTAAGTAAGAATAATAATTAGACTCGAATTTTAAGAATTTATCCTAATTCACGTCTGAATGGTCAAAGATTTTGTATACTTTGATTGAACATAGAAACGAAAGATAGGACATGAATATATATATATATATATATATATATATATATACATATATATATATATATACATATATATATATATACATATATATATATATACATA
>SOPF01028044.1:28366-65099 GCA_012979155.1 Hypericum perforatum | reverse complement strand
ATATATATATACATATACATATATATATACATATACATATATATATACATATACATATATATATACATATATATATACTACTCCTTGACGGAACCTGTGAGATGGGCGACTTTGATGGGGAGGAAGGCTTTCTCTCTGGGTGTTCACTTTGATTAATGTCTAACATCAACATATACTTAGTACGTACGTAATTGAATCCATAATAGAATTGTTCAAACTAAACTAAAACTTTTTAGTTTGCAATGTTATATATTTTTTGGCAAGTAAAGTTTATTATCATCATTAGTTATAACCTATTTAGAAAAAAAACTGGAATTATATATGCCGACTTTAATAAAATTTTAACATACCAAATTCAGTGAAAAAATTTTGCATGAAAAAATACCTCTAAAAAAACTGCTATCTTGACGTTTGAATGTCGCTGTAGATCCTTGGTGTGTTTTGATTGAGATTGGAGCGGACTCCAAATAATTTCAAGAGAAAAGACAAATTTCTATTTGTGGAAGCTACATAATCGTCGCGGGGTTGGATTCAGTCCTGGATGTATAAAACACACCAGGACCGTCCTTGAAACTTAAAAAAGAAAGGCAATGAAGGAGGAGAGAGAAAGAGGGACGCGGACCATGAAGGAGGAAAGAGAAAGAGTGACGCAGACCATGAAGGAGGAGAGAGAAATGACAATATTTAATGATGAATTACCATTAATGACGAATTTAATTCTCCTATTGATCACAGCCAATTACATAAACAAATAAGTTCGAGTGGTTTTGCCAGTATGTTCAAGTGGTTTTGCCAGTATGTTCAATTGGTTTTGCTAGTATGTTCAAGTGGTCGAGTGGCAGTATATTCAAGTGGTTTTGCCAGTATGTTCAAGTGGTTTGCCAGTTAATGTTCAAGTGGTTTAGCAAATTATGTCAAGTGATTTTATTGGTACGTTCAAGTGGTTTGCCAGTTAATGTTCAAGTGGATTTTTTAGTATGTTCAAATGGTTTTCTTATTATGTTCAAGTGGTTTTCTTAGTATGTTCAAGTGGTTCTCAATGTATTAAGTGATTTTTGCCTAGTATGTTCAAGTGGTTTTGTTAGTATGTTCAAGTGGTTTTTTTACTACGTTCAAGTGACTTTCTTTGTATGTTCAAGTGGTTTGTCATTTAATGTTCAAGTAGTGTTCTTAGTATGTTCAAGTGGTTCCCAATGAATGTTCAAGTAGTTTCCACGAAAATGTTCAATTGATTTCCTTATATATGTTAAACTGGTTTTTTTAGTATGTTCAACTGGTTTTCTTATTATGTTCAAGTGGTTTTCTTATAATTTTCAACTGGTTTTCTTAGTATGTTCAACTGGTTTTGCCGAAACTACTTGAATGTATTGGCAAAATCAGTTCCAAGACGGTCCTGGAAAATGACTTCCAGGACCGAATCCAGTCTCAATCGGCCGGGGGAGCTTTGGAGTTTGGATGATAATTTATTGCACAATATTTGGGAATCTCATCAGTTTCCGGCTTCCGGTCACTGTAGCTTTGGCTTTATTTTTTTTTAGTAAGTCTATTTTAATAAATATAAATATTTACCACCTAGTAATGTAAATTCTCTTCTCACGGGTTTCCAATCGATTGTCTCATCAAATACTTATATTAAATCATTTGGATGATAATTTGTTTCCTGCATATAGTTCGAACTTAGATTTTTTTAATTAAACAAGACTGGTCTCTTATCAATTAACCAATACACTCTAGGATACAATTAATACATGAATATTCTATGATGATTTATATACAGTTGATATCCGTACACCCTGTAATTTTGAAGAAGAAAAATAAATTTCAAATTTGGGAAAGCCTCATATTCGCGGGGAGCTATGGATGATATCCATTATGGCCCATGTGCGGCCCAATAAGCTGGGAATCTGAAGAATGAATGAATGATGATCGGTTCCTCATTACTATAGTTGGACTTAATTTGGTTCCTGTTGGGCCACAAATGTCAAACTTGTGCTTCTATATTTTCTAGATGTTTAAAATGAAAATAAAGTAAATAAAAAACGATGTAATTTTGATTTTTTTTTTTTGCTCTGCGTGACACCACTGTTAAACAAGTTCGATTTTATTGTATGCCACGTGAATGGTCTAAGAGCACCAAATCTTGAGATACCAAAATAAAACACCAAATATTACAATACACTATTCCTAATTGTCGTCAAGCATAACTAAAAATGTACACCGGGGCCTACAGTTGCTTTCAACAAATAAACAAGAACGTTTTTATCAGTATGCATAATAAATATAAACTAACAAATAATTAGATAAACTTGGGGAACACAATAATAGAAGAGCTTTACTATCGTGATGTCCTATTGTGGTATGTTAAAAAATCTTAATTAATTTGATTTGGATTATCTATATTGACGAAATGTAATCAGAAATTTTTTAACTTTAATAGTGCTTGGCCTAAAATTTTCATCCCAAAAAATTTATAAAAAATAAATTTGGACCGGTAATATTGTTTAATAAAAAAAAATCATACTCTTATCTCTCCACCCTTTCTCCTTCCTCTCTTATTGGTTCACCACCATCACCAAACGACGACGTTTTTTAACTACCGAAATATCCAGTTATTATACTGTAGCCAAAAATGGAAAAGGCAAGAAAACGATGGCCGTCCTCTTGCATTCTCTGGCCTCATTCTTCTAAACCCCAAAACTGCTCTAATTTTTTTAGAGTAATGGTAATTTTACATAGATTTTATGTAAATTTGAGTCGAGTATAATACTTTTAAGATAATAATTTTTATATAATTTTAATATTGTTATATTTTAAAGTCCAATAAAAAAACATTTTCATTGATTTATTTCGACGGAAATACATCAAATTTTTATGCTGTACCAGCTAATATGGTGGGGCCATAGAGACTTTATACTCAAACCTCCCATTTATTATCCTCTCTCGAGTCTCGACTCTGTCTCAAGGCAATCCCTGAATTCCAGCTTAGCAACTAAAATATTCACTTTTATTTGCTAGATCGGAAATTCTTACGTCATTATCTGGTCTTTGTCCGTTGAAAATTACGAATGACCCAAAACATGTATTAATTAGTAATAACACCCGCATGGCCACGCTGGTAAACTGTCGTTGGCTACTCGCGTTCTGTAGCGCGTGTCTGCACCGTATCCCGGAATGTCGAACTAACAATAATAGCACACTACTACTTAAATGAGCTAATCCAAATCTCAAAGTAATGAAACTATCAAGATTAAACATTAATTTCTCAAATATGACTGAATTTGGAAAATTCAATTATAAATTCTGCGAAAATTATTGTCCTAAACGACAAAACATTTAATACAATAATGCTTATTAGACATGAATAAAAAAATGAAGTGAATAATGAGTCCACTATCCGTCACAACGCAAGCGGAGAAAAAACAATAATAACACAACCAGATTATCATATCTCATTTGTCCTTAACTCCTTATACTTTTGAGAGCTACCACAAAAACAATTAAATAAATTGATAATATTTTTTGGGTAAATTACATCTGGCCCCCTCGGGTTTGGTGTATTTAATGCTGGCACCCCTGCTATTCTAAAATCGATTAAAAAACATTTCATGTTTGGAAAAATTATACGGTTTAACCCCTCACGCCGGAATCAGAGTATTTCTCCGGCAAGGAGATATGAGAAATGACAAAAATACCCCTATACTAAAAAACAAAAAAAATCTTCTCTCTCTTCCCTCCTCCCTCCTCCTCCTCCTCCTCCTCCTACTCCTGCCTTCGTCTTCTCCGGTGACATCTCCTGACAGAGAAATCACAAAACCAAATTCATTTTCCAACGATAAATCCCAATTCGACAAAACCTAATTCACATCCTCCTCCTCCCTCCTATCTTCTTCTCCGGTGGACCTCCGTCATGTTTAGGTCAAATAAAAGGGTCACGCCTCCTCTCGGTTGGTAGATCACTATCACTCTGGCAGTACCGATCTGCTAAAACCTTCTAAGTAACCGGATGAGCTTCAACCCGTAATAAATTTTCTACTAACCCGATAAGAAGAACACATACATGTCCTCGGATACCGAGGAGCTTGAAGAACACCTACACTGTCGCTGGGCTACAAGACCCAGGAGACTTGACAACGGTAAAATCACTGTCCTCGGATGCCGAGGAGCTCGAAGCTACAGTGGATTGCTTATTCACAAGGCAACACACCTCTACCATGGCATCACCCATCCACTAACTAAAACTTCAGATTTCTAATAAACTAAACAAAACCCAATTGACTAGAATAACCCTCAATCCCACAGCTTATCCACAAGCTAAAATTCACCTAAAGCCCCAATCTTTCTAACCGCGAAGATCTTAACAACCACTAGGTCCAATCAACAAGGGCCAACCACGAATTCTAGGGTTCATCGTCGAGCAAACTTCGATAATTAGTCAGACATGACTTGGCAAGATTAAGATTAAGAGGCGTTGATGGCGAGATCTATGTACAACTCCAAGACAGTGTCCGAGGGTGCGACGTTTCTCTTGGTTCCTTCTTCTGGGTTTAGTTATCTCGGTTACGATGTTTCTCTCGGTTGCCATTTTTGTCATTTAGTTCTCTCAGTTTAGTAAATGGTTAATTTCTGTTTTGGTTAAGTTTCGTAAACGGAGGAGGAAGGAGAAGATACATTGTTTTTTATTATTTTTTTAGTTTTTTAATAGAAGGGTATAATAGTCATTTCCCGTGCCTTCTCGCCGGAGAAATACTCCGATTCCGGCGTGAAGGACTGAATCGTATAATTTTTCCAAACAAGAAGGATTTTTTAATCAATTTTAGAATAACAGGGGTGCCAGCATTAAATACACCAAACCCGAGGGGGCCAGATGTAATTTACCCATATTTTTTTTGTAAGAAACTAATTTTTTTTTATAGAGATAGAAAACAACAAAATGAGACATCACACAACCAGCTAGTGAGCAAGCTAGCGAGGGGAGTGAGAGAGAGGGCCAACGCAGCAGCATCACTCTCTCCCTCTCCACTCCCACCACCGCTCAAACCCAGCACTCCCTCCCTCCCTCGAAAGCCATAATCAAATCAAATGGAACCCCCAAATTCCCAAATTGCCCCTACAACTCTATCCAAATTCCTCATACTACCCCTCCTCTCCCTCCTCCTCCTCCCCCAATCCCAATCCCTAAACCTAACTGCCCTCCTCGCCCCCTACCCCGACCTCTCCGACTTCTCCGCCCTCCTCGCCGCCGCGCCGGACCTCATCCCCGACCTCGCCGACCGATCATACCTCACGCTCCTCGCCGTCCCCAACAGCTATCTCGCCCCATCCGTCGACTTCACGCGCCGCCTCTCCCCCTCCGCCCTCGCCGACCTCCTCCGCTACCACGTCCTCCTCGAATGCCTCTCCTGGCCGTCGCTCCTCCAGCTTCCCCCCTCCGGCGCCGTCGTTACTACTCTCCTCCAGACGACCGGCCGTGCTCCGTCTAACTCCGGCGCCGTGAACCTCACCCGTGACCCCCTCTCCGGCGCCATCTCGGCCGTCTCCGGGAACTCCAACGCCACTGTACTTTCGCTTGTAGCCTCCACGGCGAACAACTACACCGTCCTCGCTGTGAACGCGCTCCTCGTTCCTTCCGGGCTGGGCCTCATGGCCTCCGACGCCGGCGGTGCCCCGCCGGCGGGGATCAACATCACCAGCGCCCTCTCCGGGGGCCACGACTTCAACGTCGCGGTGTCGATGCTCGCCGCCTCCGGCGTGGTATCGGAGTTCGAGGCCGACGAGGGCGGCGCCGGGATCACGATCTTCGTCCCCACCGACGAGGCGTTTGCCGATCTGCCGCCCTCTGCCAGCTTCCAGTCTTTGCCAGCCGACAGAAAAGCTGTTGTCCTCAAATTCCACGTGCTTCACGCTTACTACCCGCTCGGAACCCTAGAGAGGATCACCAACCCAGTGCAGCCAACATTAGCTACGGACGACATGGGCGCGGGGCAATTCACGCTCAACATCGCCCGGGTCAACGGATCCGTCTGCGTTGACTCGGGCATCGTCCAGGCCTCCATCACGCAAACCGTCTTCGACCAGAAACCTGTTGCCATCTTTGGCGTCTCGAGGGTGCTCCTCCCCAAGGAGTACTTTTCCAAGGGCGGGGCCGTCACCAACACGCCCTCCTCTTCCGTCGTGAATAATGGCGGTGGTGCAGAGGCCCCCGACCCTGCTGCAGAGGCCGCTCCTGTTGGGTCTCCCGGGTTCCGGGAAGAGATGAAGTCTGGGGCCGGTGGACGGAGGTTGGATCTTGGCGTGTCTTGTTGTATAGGGATGTACTTGTTGTTGATATGAGATAAGATTCCTTCAATTTTTTCCATTGTATGCTTCAAACTTTATTTTTGTTTTTTCATTTTGTGCCCCGTAATTAATGATTTTTTTCGCCCCAATCTTTGTGCGATGGTTTTCTTCTGTAAAAATTGTCACTTGAGTTACTTCTTGTTTTTGAGCCCCCACTTGTGGGAATCTCGCACTGTGGGGGACATGATAGGCATAAGATAGGATATGGACAATAATTGAGATCATGACAGCTTCATTGTTAGCTGTTTTTTTGGTCTTCCGGTGTGTTTCTTCTTGCTTGCTGTTTCCCTTGTTCCTTCTTATTGTAGAATGCTATTCAATTTATGGATGAAGGAAATGCATTTGCTCTCTTGTTTTGGCGATGCGGTTTTACCCTAATGAAAGCCATATCAATGGAGGGATTATGAGATTTGTCAAATGGAAGCTTCAAGCATCTACAACTGTAAGTTTTCTCAAAATGCAATGGGATAGAGTCGCTGTCTCCTAAATTTTACTTTTTTCTTTTAGCTTTCCATTTTGGCCGTATCATTGTCTTCATTATGTATTATGATATTTTGCACTTGATAATGAGAGCTAAGAAGGGTTCACTCTTCAACAACTCTAAACTGGGTTTATTAGGTTGGTTCAGTTGTAGTGATCTTGATGTGTTGTTGTAGTTAATCTTATTGCTTTGTTACTGCATATAATTTATGCCCATGGAGGATAAATATCCACGATGAACATTTGGCTTGTAGCCTCTACTGTATTTTTGCATCCCTCATGAGGATGTTCTTATAATAATCTGCACCTAGAAAGTACACTAGAAAGTTCGGTCTCTCTGCTGATCCATGCACACACGTGTGCGTATATATGTAGTTCCTCCTGAGATGCTTCTGTTTCAGATTGAGATGAGTGTGGAATGTTGCTGTTGAGATCCACTTGATATCTGATGCTTTTTTGTTCGAGCAGCACATGGAGTCAGGTCTAGACTTCATTTCAATTCCATCTGATGCTTTGCTCATCCGAGACAGGTAGTATCATCTAAATGCTAATGAGTCTGTTTGTCTGATTATGAAGATTTTATTTTAGCATGCCTAGAAAGTATTTCCACCGGGCACACACCTTCAACCCTTGGAATTACAGTGTTTAAGGTCTAACTCTGGATAGACTTGCTATAATGTCCAAATAGATTAGTGATCTGTAATCTAGGACCAGAATCTCTTTGATTTCTCTCTCCCTGACGGTTCTGTTTGCAACAGTTTTGGGTGTCTCCTGTCTGGGCAAAAATGCCTCGTATGAAAATCAGAATATCTTGTTCGAGCAGTGCCACGAAGACAAAAAGGCAATTTCAAGTCAAAGTGGTCTTTATCATGCATGTGATTGAACATGTCTTGATATTCGTTGTTGTGGTCATATTCAACTCATTCTTTGAGTAGGTGTTATTGGAAGATGGAGACACGAAGATGCAAAGACAAGTCCTCCTTCAAGCAATTAACGACAAAGTGGTGCATATTGCAACTTCAAAAAGGTAAAATTTCAATTGCTTTTGTTCTTCCAATGTGAAATTATATGAAATGATCTGCCTCAGAAGAGCAATGACAGCAGAGGATGTGTTAGTTTTTGAACTGTAATTTCTGATGTATGTTTTTATACTTGTTTGTAACGAAATCAAACAGACTCGAGTATTGTCGGGATCAGTATGAGTAAAACTAGGAGTGGATTCCAATGGCAAGAACACAATGCAGAAATCGGGAGCAATCTCCAACCTAGAGCAAACATAAAGAACTTCAAAGGAGCAACGACATGTGGCTGGTGAAGAGAGCGGACAAATGTCTTCACTTAATTACATATTCAATACCGATTTTGCTTTATTTATCACATATCTCCCAACTAATTTGGTAATTTGTCCCCCTCTGAGTCTGTTGTTTCACAATATTGAGCAACTGAATTATAAAAATTAGCTTAATATTTTATCACTTTATACTAAACTTGGTGTTTTTGTTATCCGTTTGCCTAATAATGCACCAATAACCAATATTTTGATACCATTGATTAAAGATATTTTCATAGGGTTCTTCTCTTCTTATTCGTCTTCTCTTTGTTAAAAGAATCAACAACAACAACAACAAAAAACGAAGAAGAAGAGGCGAATCTTATGCCAGTATCTTTAAAATTGAAGACCCAAGTTCAAAGTAGGTTGTAAGCTGTGGTAGATGGCTATGCAAGGATCTCAAAATTTCTATAAGCTTCTACCGTCTTCTTTGGTCGCCGATGGTTTTAGGTTGGACCAACTAATTCTGATTTAACAACGTCCTTTATATCACATCATATAAAAAAATGCTTTTAGTTCAGTAGGAGATCGCGTTATCACGTTTCCTATTTGAAGCATAACATCTAGATCTTATATGGCTTATCCTTCTAAATTTTTAGGGTATCCACTCAAATATGTAATTCAAATTTAAATTTTAGTTTATTTTATATTTTCATTTCATAACTCCTAGTTGTTATGCAAAGGACTATAAATATTATTGCTTGATGATTAATAAAAAAGTAATTCTTCGTTTATCAAATTATTTAAAGTGCTTTTATGGCATGGAAAATTCACGGTGATTCTATATATAATTATTTCGAAGTTTATTCGGATAAGCAACCAAATATAATTCTATTTATAGCAGTCGATACGAAGATCAATTAATCTTGTTACCAATATTGATTAACCATAATACATTGAAAAGACTGAACCAAATTTTACTTTAAAACGACGACGTGAGATCGTGAGCCAAAAATTTCCCAAATTCCTTATGAATTTAAGTAGCAAAATAAAATAAAATTCCCATGGAGGCCTGTTCTGAACGTCAAGCCCAATTATCTTCTTCTTAGAACCCATTTCTAGAACTTGCTAAGAAAGTCTTTTTGGGTCAGCTCAAGGAGATTTTTTTTATAACTAAATTGTTGCATATCTTAAGGAACAATTCATATTTTACTAAACTAAATACGGTAATTCCAAAAATATGGCGGAAATGGCAGAACATTATCGAAGCGCTATCCCCTTCCAGCGTCATCTAGACTTTGTGGAACCCATAAACCATGATTTACTTTACCTTAAACTTTAATTAAAGAGAAGAGATGATGCTTTAATGGACCCAAGCCAGAATTGTCTCGATCCCGACAGAAGTCTCTCGTCCCTACTTCATCCTTCCTTTTTGCTTAGTATAAATATAGAGAAACCCTTCTCTTAGTTTCCATCAACCTGAAGTTGAATATCGAAAACAAATTCCATATTCCTTCAAATCGCTTGTTTTTCGAGTTATAACAACAATGGCGCTGGTTCCTAGCTTCTTTGGTGGCCGAAGGACTAACGTGTTCGATCCTTTCTCCCTCGACCTGTGGGACCCTTTCGATGGCTTCTTCAACTCCGCTATTGCCAACGTTCCTACCTCTGCACGGGAGACCTCGGCCTTCGCGAACACGAGGATAGACTGGAAGGAGACCCCGGAAGCTCACGTGTTCAAGGCGGACCTCCCGGGGATGAAGAAGGAAGAGGTGAAGGTTGAGGTGGAGGAAGGGAGGATCCTGCAGATAAGCGGGGAGAGAAGCAAGGAACAAGAGGAGAAGAATGACACGTGGCACCGTGTTGAGCGGAGCAGCGGGAAGTTCGTGAGGAGGTTCAGGCTGCCGGAGAATGCCAAGATGGAGAAGGTCAAGGCTGCAATGGAGAACGGTGTGCTTACTGTGACCGTCCCAAAAGAGGAAGTGAAGAAGCCTGAGGTCAAAGCCATTGACATCTCTGGCTAAATCGAGATTATCATCGTCATCTTCATTTGGATCATCGCCTCCCCTCGAGTACCCAAGTTGAATAAATAACAAATTGTGTCCAGTTTTTTTGTTTTGTTTTGTTTCTTCGCGTGTGAGCATTGGGATGTTGTGTGATGTGAGTCGCATTTTGTGATCAGGAGTATCCTTTAATATGTAATGTAACGAGGTCTCCAATCTAATTAAGAGTTGTTTTCTTACAAGAAATGCATTGCGTCCACACAGCTTTCAGATTTAGCGTAATAACCTGTGAGTGTTAAGATGACTTGGACAACTGATGGGTTTTACCAAAAAGGAAGAGAAGGATGAATATCCATCGAGCAATAAGATGCAGAACCTTCTTAAGGATAATTGTACCATCTTTATAAGAACACGTCATATTTAGATGATATTGAAGTGAACTATTTTAACCATCATGGCTATTCCAACATAAAAATTGCAAAACAAAAGTTAAAAGCCAAAAATAATGGAAAAACCAGACTACACTATCGAATAGTAGTAGATGAATACAAATACCTCCCTCTCAGGAAAATTAATGGAAAAACCAGACTACACTATCGAATAGTAGTAGATGAATACAAATACCTCCCTCTCGTTCCTGAATTTGACATTTATCAAGTGTAATTTTTTTTATCAACAGCAACGAATCCTGAAAAAATCAGTATCGACAATGATCGTATTGTATATGTAAGTTCCGGAAGTTGTATGACGCACCTTGGAGTTGTTTCATTGACCATTAACTGCACAACATTGTACACGACCCAATTTTCGCTGCGTCGGAGTAGTACAAGGCCTTCTAGGACCTAGAAAAACTCCATAACATCCGTGTCAAGATTATGAGCTCGATGCCAGTGGGGCAGTTGTGGCGATGATTCCATCCCAGAGTAAGTCCATGTCGTAGAGACCAGCACCGAGAGAATTCACCATGCTGCTTGCTTACTCCGTCAACAAGTAATTTGTTTCGAAGTGATGGGACACTTGCGCTGGACGACGCCACAGTTCGTTTCCGTTGTCATCACATCAAACAACATACTCATTGTGCTTGATGAGGCCCACTATTCTCTTCCTTCTCCTTGTGGTCTTGCATGTCACACTGCATTTCTATAAGCTTCTGCTGTTCTTCCTCATCCTGCTCTGCCCGTGCTTCTGGGGCAGCCTTTGGCTTTTTGCTAGTGGACTGCTGATACCAAACACCACCAAACATGCAAATTAGAAGCCCCACCGTCCCTACAAAAGTCGAGTGCTTGTCCCAGACAATCAGATTGATAACAACTGTCAACAGCTTGTTCACCACACCAAGAACAGTAAACCCCGTAGCAGATATCGCCCTTCGGCAAGAAAATCCAAAGAACGAGATAGCCAACCCAAACAAGCAAGACAAGCCAACAGGCAAAACCACACCAAGGGTGTGCCAATCTGACTCGTCAGAGATCTCGTGCTTAATCTTCTTCAATTCACCCATAATAAGCAACTCCAGCGGAAAGAGGAGAAGAGCTTCGAGATTGTTGTACAGTACAAGGCCCCATGTGTTCAAACCAATGGTCATGACAACATGCTTGATATACACAAAGTCTACCGTCATGCTGAACAAATAAGCAAGGGCCCAAATGTATGCCGACAGTGTGAACTGGTAGTCTGTTAATACGTAAAGCACACTGCCGCCGAAGATAGTAGTGAGGGCCAACCATGTCTTAAGCGACGGCAACGGCTGGTGCAAGAAAAGGGTTTCCCCTATGGCAACAAAAATAGGGACCACCGAACGGAAGACAATGAAGGTATCGACATTAGCATGCAGTAATAGCTCGCTGTTGGTAAAGAGCGAGAGGTAAAATATTATTGCAGCTGGCAAGAATCGCCACATGGTCAGGAGATCGAGTGGATCCGGCTCTACGAGTTTGAGCGACCCGCATACGAGGACACCGGCAGCGCTGGTGAAGTACTGTAAGGCGGTCAGTGCCCCCGGATACGGAAATTTCATGATGGCCCACTTGTTAATGATGGATAGCAGGGAAGCTGAAAGGCAGTATCCAGCTGCTATGCCATAAACTGAGCTCTGTTGCAGCAAACTGCTTATCCAAGATGCCTGGATTTCATTGCTTCCACAAGATGCTGATGTTCCCGAGCTTCTCTGGCTCTCCACAACTTCAGGATTCTCTTCATCATTAGACATCTGAAAGAAAAAGAAGGTGGTTTAATTAGTGATTTACAAACTAACATATAGATACAACGGGGGATCCAATTCATTGTACAAATAATTCCTTCTTCTTGTCGCTCACAAGCCGGCATAAACCATTCAAGCACCTTCCTGCAACTTCATAACAGTTTGACAACATCACACACCCGGAACATATCAAACCGCGACAATTTGATACTACTGATCAACCAAGCATGTATGACACCTCCATCGAAGTGACATAATCAACCAAGCATAAAGCATGAATCATCACAAATGTACTTTTTAACTATGGTGCTAATCATCGCACTTGTGATATGCGATGAGCGAGCTGATAAATCCAAATCACAATGTCGAACCTAACAACAGCACATCATTACACCAAGTAAGCCCTAGCCTCTCAAATCGCACCAGAAGCTAACGATAACTGCTTCCGGTCTCATGTCCCCATGATCAAATACTCCACGGCAACCGAATCCGGAACGCACATTGCTAAGCATCCTTGTTAACTCTCCCCGCTATCACGCTTAGCACCGAAACTCGAACTTCCGATAGCCATAAGACTTCCCCGGAAAACATTCTCCCACAATTTTTAACATCAAAACTCGAAAACGTTATGCGGTAAAAAAAAAAGAATTGGGAAATAAAAGCTTGCCTTTTGATATGGAAGCGATGGCAAAAGCGGAAGCTTTTCCGGACTCCGGAAATGGTGTAACTTCTCCGGGAAGTCGGCGGGTTTTACAGTTTTAGGAGAGAGGACGGGGAGATCCGAAGAAGAGCACGGGTCGTTAATAAGGTTACCTCTAGAAATTAACGATACATCAAATATACATATACATATACATATATATATATATATATACATATATATATATATATATATATATATATATATATATATACACATATATATAGAGAGAGATTAAAAAAACTTCCCAGATGTACTTCTTTGAGTGTAATAGCTACTTTATTGCTTTCATGTCAGATGTGTTACATATCGATCTTGAGTGATTTTCCTTCCTCTCATAGATAATCTATATAACGTTATAATGGTCCGGTGGAGTAGAGGAAAGTTACGGAATCCAATTTGAGTGAGAAGGGAAGCGTGAGTCCAAGGGGCTTCAACTTCATGACAGACAAGAGTTGTGAAATACAATATCGAAACACATAATCACTCGTTCTAAAATCATATTGGAATGTTAATATATAATATATATTAGTGAATTCTCTACATTAAAAAAAGGGTCAAACCAAAACTACAGTAATGGATAGTTGAAAGGCTAATAACAAACGTGCATACGTCAGAACCCCCGAATGCATCTATGTTCTCATCGTGCCTCCATTTTAGTTGCTTGCAAATGAGAAGTGAAAACATCTGTTAAGACCGTATCCGACTCAGCTGAAGCCTTGAACAGCGCCAAGCCCTGTGGAACACGTGTATAAAATGGAGAAAAAAAAAGTTGAAGCTAAAATGCATATTCTATCAGCTACAGAGTATTTGACAGCAAGAAACAATGGTCATTAACAGCAAGAACACTACCTTCTTACATGGTGATGGATGACCTCGCGGTTCGCCCCCATTGCGACCACCTCGGTCTTTGCTCTGCTCAACAAGTTTGAAATCATGGATCTTCGCTCGATAAGCATGACCACAAGCCCGGCAATATGGCTGCGCCTGTCCCTTGGAAGCAAATTCATGGAGCAGCAAACAAGGGTTGAGGAGATTTTGAGCTTGTTCAGAGGAAACCTTTGTCTTACGATGGTGTCCTTGAGTATGAACGAGTGGAAATGGATGCACCCCATTTTCTGTGTCATCCTATCCTGTTAATGGAACCTGGCACTTGTAGACCATTTTCTTCGAAGAGGTTCGTCATCAAAACGATAGGTATTTGGCAGATTCCGAAGAGGAAATCGACGAAATCTTTCTTGGCTTCTTCGTTTAGCACCGTCTTTGACAAAATACTTATACCTAAAAAGTATAGAAAATATACGATAAATTGAAAATCGATGGAAACTTATTTTCTTCATTGGCGCTGTCCTAGGAGCGGTAGCGACCAGACGAAGGAATATTCAGTTTTAAATACTTCGTTCCAAACTAGTGATGAGTTTGTTTCAAATTTAATCGATGTCACTAGTAAATTCGACAACAATAATTAAAGACAATTATGAAAAGTATGATAGATGTAACAAAACTACGCCAAGTCAAACTTTGCATCGACTCCAACTTGGACTATGTGAGATAGACAAAAGTTCTGCAAAGATAAATAAAGACTGACACGATCATGATCTACTACTGCAAATACATATCATATGTAGTAGAAGATGAAAACATAGTAACATTGATAAGCAAACTGGCTGGTGATGGCTCCACTTCAGTTACTTGCAGATGTAGACATCCGTTAAGGCCGTGTCCGACACCATTGAAGCCTTAACAAGCTCCAGACCCTATGGAACCTATGTTTAATTTGGCTATTAATAACTTCATATAAACAGCAAAAAAAAAGTCATTTTCTTGAGAGAACCGAAGAAACATAGACTTAACATTAATTAACACACGCATGCAAGTATAGAGTATTTAACAGGAAAAAACGCCATCTTCTTGAGGTCGATCTTGATGATTTTTCCCTCAAGCGAGGAAAAAATTGCCTTTGGGACAGATTGGGCAAGGTGGAAATCATGCAGAATTGTTTAGTTGTATATATGATATCGCCTAAAGTAGATATTTCTTTATGTTCAGGATTTTGACTAGAGGGTGGCTTATTATAATTTCGAGCTTGCTCAAGGAACTCCTAGTAAGGTGTAATTATATTGATTATCAGTAAAATTTTACATTTAGAAAAACTGAAACAATCAATTTTGTATCTTGTGATTTTACAATTTTTTAGTATGATCGTATAATTTTAAAAAGACTTATTGATCTATGATTATAATTTGTTGGCACATATAAGCTTAGGCAGTTCTCTAAGCCAATTTCAACTCCAAACATAAAAATGATATCATGCTGGACACCACAATGAATAAGAGACACTATGAATTATTTCAGAATTTTACAATTAAAATTTATTTTATTAATATGCTTAACATTAAAAGGACAAGTCACCTTATTGTTTATTTAAAAAAATCTCATTAATTTATCGACACTAATATTGATTTTGTGATGTCAAATTCTTATTTAAAAAAAAATTGGAAAAGTCTACTTAATAATACACCGATTTCAAATTCAATACATATAATTTTAATTTGATAATTTAATTTCTGTGCTTTATAATATTTGTTAACGTACGATCCATACCAGATTCCATATGAGGAAAATAAAACATACTAGTGAATTGTAAAGTAAGACAATATTGTGTCATTTTTTGTCCCTATAGTAAGGTGATTGGGTAACTTTTGACTGAGTAATCAGAAGGACATCATTTATTGATAAATTATCAACCAGTTTGACAATTTTAAATACAACTAAAAAAAGTCCCTGGCCTCATCTCTCCCTTTCATCTTCAACCATTCACGATTCACCCCTTCTCTCCCCTCCACGCCCACCCTCCTCCACTCCTTCGTCCCCTCACTACCAGTCTAACACTAATACCCAGTGGCACATAAAATTCCCTCAAATTCACTGTTTAATCAACTGGATGGAACACGCACTCAGCAAGTGCCAAAGAACCCTTCAAAAAATTGACTGAAACCCAACATCTCCAAATCCCAATCTGTTTCCAAAAATAAAATACACTCCCAACTTTGAATAGCAAATTCGCCAAGGAAAACCATAACCCAGAAATCCACCAATACCCATATCCTGCATTTCACCTCTTCTAACTCTACTCCGACAATTATTCCTTAAATCGGTCCCAGAGAAGAAAAGGCTCGAAGTTTAAAATAAAACTAGGATTTTTAATCTCCGATGACTCGTGGTTAAGGATCGCCGCCACTGACAAACACGATCGGGTCATCCGGCAGCTGCTTCGCGGACTCGCCTTCCAGCTGACTGGCGACCAGTCCGGAGACACTGACAGGGTGGAGAACCACAACAGACACACGGAGGTGGCGGTCCGGTGCGGAGAGAGGGGGAGGTTCAGGGGTTGAAGATGGAAGGGAGAGATGAGATGAGGCCAGAGAGTTTTTTAAATTGTAGTAATGGTTTAATAATTTGTCAATAAGATGGAAGGAAGCTGTCCAAAGTAAATCATAAGCCATCCTATCACATTCGTTATCATAACAAGAATAAGGTTATAATATAATTAACATTAAGAGAATGATATGATTAATAAGAAGCAAAATATAAGATTTCAGGTAAAAAGACAATTTAAAGTCAGACAGAGACGAAAAGCGCACAACAAACGGTAGCGCCGCAAAGGTTCAAACCCAAAACAACGAGAACGTACACCAAGACAAGAATATCTAGTTGAAAAGCAAACACCAATGTACGAACGCCAGAAATACATAAATAAAAACAAACCGAATGCAACTTCAAACAATGTTACACAAGTCAGAGCTGGGATACAATAGTAATATAGATAAATAATTAGTCCACCGGTGCCCTCCACTTTGGTTACTTGCGGATGAAAACATCTGTGAAGGCCGTATCCGACACCCATGAAGCCTTAACGAGCTCCAAACCCTATGGATATGGAACACATGTTAAAGGTGGTAATCAAATAACACAAGAGGGTGATACATGCACTAATAATGTAAAGATTTTTAAAAGCAAAAAAGATTACCTTCTTGAAATCGACCTTGACAATCTTCTCCTCGAGCAAGCCAAGATCTTTGATTTTGAACTTTTTCAGCAGTGCGAAGACCGAGATGGTGGACAAAGGGGAGACCACCAGGTCATCCATCACCATGTAAGAATTGTTATCTGCCTTAAGGTATCCTTCCACTTTAACAGGACTAGGAGCTGGGGTAGCGATTGCACATATATGGCCACATTGAGAACATGTGTGTATCCGTCTCCCAGAACTACTACAACATCGTGGTGCCAATGTCTGTGGCTGTGATTGTCCTGTGGAATCCCAGGAAGCAAAATCCTTGAGCAGCAAAGGAGGGTCATATGGTTTTTGAGCTTGCTGTGAGGAAACCTTAGGTCTTACGAGGACATCCTTGAGTTGGGGGGAGTGGAAATGGCTGTCCTCCATGTCTGATACACTCAGCATCACCCTGCCGAAGGAACCAGTCACTTCTAACCCATTTTCAACCAGGAGGGTCATAATAGAACCGATGGGTATTTGGAGGAGGCCGAAGAGGAAATCAATGAAATCCTTCTTGGCTTCTGCGTACAGCACCTTCTCTGAAGCTCCATCCACCAGAAGCTTCAGGCTCATTTCCTTCGCATTTGTAGCCATCGGTGATATATAATCTTTTGGGCTGCTGTTCTATTCTATCGTTATATTGACTTACGCCTTGCAGTTTTCGTTGGTGTTGCTCATCGATATATATAGGACAGGACAAAATCTCTATCATGCCCGACTTCCGCTGCTTTGCCTAAGACTATTTTAACGCTTCGAATGCCTTCCCATCGGGACTTCCTCCAGTTTAAAGTAGGACGTCGTCTAATGAGAAAAAAAGTTTATCCCCAGGAGCCACAATTATTAATGGGCATGCGTACGGGTAAAGGGACATCTTTGGGTAATCAAAATGGGTGACCAGAAGGGGTCTGAGAAATTGCGTTGGTAACTAAATTGATGGAGTTTTTGAAAGCTTTCATATTTATATTAGATACTTAGACTAACTCTTGTTATACCGAACTATGTTTTGTAATCGTCGAAATCGGTAATTTTAGTTTCTGATAATAAGTTGGTATCTGCTCGTTAAGCCGTGTAAAATTAGATCTCGTCGTCGTGATCTAGCCATGCACCTGGTGAGGAGAATGAGCATCAACCAGATGAAGATGCCCAAAGCATCAGAGATTCTAGATGTACGAGCCCCGATTTTAGTTTTTTATAATCTCCGTATTAGAGTCTAAATTGTTTTTTTTCTTTCTAAAATATCGTATAAAATTTAATTTGAACCTACTAAATCTGTAATTTCACAGCAAAGTTTTATAACCCCGAATGCATCTTCGACGCCTTATACATACCAAAAGGCTAAATGTTGCACTAGTCAAAGCTGGATACACAGTAATATGGATAACTAATTATCCCGCAGATGTATACACCTCCATTTAGATGCTAGCGAATGAAAACATCTGTTAAGACCGTGTCCGACTCCATTGAAGCCTTAACTAGCTCTAAACCCTGTGGAACACATATTTAAGATGGTAATCAACAACCAATTTTTTCAAATTATATTATTGGAGTTCAATCCAAGACACTAGAAGTCTAGAATAGAGAGATCTTTTAAAAAGCTCTAGTTTTTATTAATAACGTGATATTAACATGCAACAGAGTGCCACGTCCATTCATAAGCCACGGCCCCTATTCAATATATGTTCACAATCATGCATGAATATAACAAAAATAGGTGATTTTCTCGATACCCTAATCCTAAATAAATCATGCTTAATAGTTTTCTACCCCATTCTTAGGGCTATTCTCAAATCCATCAGATTGTCTAAAACTAACAGGCATCTCACGTGTGGGAGTATTTAAACAGCAAAAAAAAGTTACCTTCTTGAGATCGACCTTGACGATGAGCAAGCCAAGATCTTTGATTTTGAAATTCTTGAGCAGAGAGAAGACGGAGGCGGTGGACAAGGGGCAGACCACCAGGTCATCCATCACCATGTAAGCACAGTTATCTGCCTTTACATACCCTTCAACCTTTTTAGGTTCTGGGGCAGCGGGTACACAGTGATGGCCGCATTGAAAACATTGTTGTGTCCGTCTCCCAGAAATATTACAACATCGTGGCGGTGGCGGTGTCGGTCCGGTGGAGTCCCAAGAAGCAAGTTCCTGGAGCAGCAGAGGTGGGTTATACAGTTTTTGAGCTTGCTCAGAAAAAACCTTAGGTTTTACGAGGGTATCCTTTAGTAGGGACGAGTGGAAATGACTGGTTCCCATGTCTGATACACTCTGTAGCACCCTACCCAGGGAACCTGCCACTTTGAGCTCGAGACCATTTTCCGTGAGGAGGGTCATAATCGAACTGATAGGTAGTTGGAGGATGCCGAAGAGGAAATCGATGCAATCCTTCTTGGCTTCTGCGTATAGCACTTTCTTTGATTTCCCATCCACCAAAAGCTTCAGGCTCATTTCCTTCATTTCCGTGGCCATCGGGGTAAAGGGCAGATACTTTAACGGGGTGCTTTTAAGTTCTATCGTTATGTTTTGTAATTTTCATGGGCTTGCTTAATCTATATATACCATAACTACTGGCTCTCTTCCGACAAGGTATCTGCTCTTCTTTTTATTAAGACTAAGTTAGCACTTCGAATGACTTCGGATCGGCACTTCCTCCAGCAAACGCTTCGAATGGCTTCCCTTCTGGTCCTCTGGACTTTCCCCAGTTTATAGGTCATATTTTAACGGCCAATGGTTGGCTTGAGAGAGCGGGTTTAAGAAATTGTATTTATTGAAATATTGTGGTAATTATTTTTATGGGTTTTTTGAATGATTGCTCTGCATGTAGCATGGGCGTGATAAAAAAAAAGTAAATATAGAAATAAAAATAAGCTCTTCTAGGAAATAAAAATAAAAATAAAATCTATTTTTTTGTCTATTTGAGAAATAAACCAAATCAACATTCCAAAAGGCTCTAGGAAATAAAAATAAAAATAAAAGCTTTTTTTGTCTATTTTAGAAATAAATCAAATCAACATTCCGTCAAGGGGTGTGTTGGGAATTTAGAATACACAAAAGGCTCTAGCAATCTATTTTGGATGAGTTTGTGTAATCATGTGTATGATTATTGCAATTGCCTAGAAAATGTCAAAAGACATTAGAAGTATATTAGTATTTGACGGACGTTTACGGTGCAAACCCTGATAAAACATTTTCCAGGAATATCCTTTAAAAAGATTGCCTTTAGTATAGTTATTGATCTATGATTACAATTTTTTGGCAAATATAAGCTCACGTAGCACTCCAAGCCAATTTCAACTCCAAATATAAAAATGGCATCATGTTGGACACCACAACGGATAAATGACAGTATTCATTTCAAGTTTTTTTTTACAATCAAAAGTTATTTTATTAATATGTTTAACATTAAAAGAACAAGTCACCCTATTTTTTATTTAAAAAAAATCTCATTAATTTGTCGACACTTATATTGATTTTGTTATGTCAAAGTCCTAGATATTTAAAAAAAATATAGGAAGAGTCTATGATACCTACATATAGTTTAACTGATTTTATATTTAGTACTTATTCTTTTAATTTGATAATTTAATTTTTGTATTTAAAATATTTATAAAACATCCGAGTAACTTGCCAGGTAGGCCAATACAGTGTCATTTTTTGTCCACGTAATAAGGTGAGTCGTTAAGATGTTTGACTCGAACTTAAGCAGAATGACACCATTAATTGATAAATTATCAAACCAATTCCAAAACTTTAAATACAATTTAAAAAACTCATTGCCTCAACTCTCCCTTTCATCTTCAACCATTCTTCCCTGCTCCACGCCGACCTCCTCCTCTCCTTCGTCCCCTCACTACCAGTCTAACACTAATATCCAGTGGTACATAAAATTCCCTTAAATTCAAACTGTTTTATCAATTGGATGGAACACGCACTGAACAAGTGCCAAAGAACCCTTCAAAAAATTGACTGAAACCCAACATATCCATTCCCAATCTGTCTCCAAAAATAAAATACACTCCCAACTTTGGATAGCAAATGTGCCAGGAAAACCATAACTCAGAAATCCACCAATACCCAGATCCTGCATTTCACCTCGAGGCTAAGGAATGCCACCTGCGGGGTCCACGAGAACCCTACGGCGTAGTTGAAGCACTAAATGTTGTTTGCGTTAAACTCCATGAAGCTCTCGGCGCAGTTGCCGCCCTGGAGGAGGAACGCGTTCCCTAAGGTGGCAGCCGACAGGCGCTCCTCCAGCTTCCTGGCAAACACGATCGGTCCCCAGCACCGACTCGAGCTCCACCTTGCCCGGGTCATCCGGCAGCTGCTTCGCGGACTCTCCCTCCAGCTGTCTGGCGAACAGTCCGGAGACACTGACAAGGTGGAGAACCACAATAGACACGGAGGTGGTGGTCCGGTGCGGAGAAAGGGGGATGAGGTGGCTGGGAGAGGAGGAGGGATGGCGTGTGGCGGCTGGAGACCCGGAGAGGGAGGTTCAGGGATTGAAGATGGAAAGAAGAGATGAGATGAGGCATTGAGGAAATGGTTTGATAATTTATCAATAGGATGACATTGTTCCGATTTTTGTCATTATAACTCAGAAGATGATGACGTTATAATGCATAAAGATTAAATAAATGAATTAAAATTATGTACTCTGGAAATCAAATCGGTAAAATCACAGTTAAAATTGACTTGTCCCTTAAAAAAGTAAATAGATGTCGTAAGACCTAAGGTTTCCTCTCAGCAAAGCTCAAATAGATGATGACTTTTCCCTCAAATTCACCCAGGGAATTTTGGGAGGACCATGAAATCGTTTGGAAGCTGTCCAATGTAAATCATAGTCCATCCGATCATATTCGTTATCATAACAAGTATAAGGTTATAATATAATTAATAAGAGTGATATCTGGTTAATAAGAAGAAATATATGATTTCTGGACAAAAAAGAAAATTTAAAGTCACACAACGACAAAAAGCGCGCAACAAACGGTAGCGCCGCAAAGGTTCATACCCAAAACATCGAGAACGTACATGAAGACAAGAATATCTAGTTGAAAAGCAAACACCAACGTACGAACGCTAGAAATACATAAATAGAAACAAACACAGTGCAACTTCTTCAGTACAAACCAAAAGGCACAATGTAGCAATAGTCAGAGCTGGGATACAATAGTAATATAGATAAATAATTAGACCACCGGTGCCCTCCACTTTGGTTGCTTGCGGATGAAAACATCTGTCAAGGCCGTGTCCGACACCATTGAAGTCTTAACGAGTTCCAAACCCTATGGAACACATGTTAAAGGTGGAAACCAATAACACAGAGATGATACATGCACTAATGTAAAGATTATTTAACAGCAAAATAAATTACCTTCTTGAAGTCGACCTTGACAATCTTCTCCTCGAGCAAACCAAGATCCTTGATTTTGAACTTTTTGAGCAGTGCGAAGACCGAGATGGTGGACAAAGGGGTGACCACCAGGTCATCCATCACCATGTAAGAATTGTTATCCGCCTTCAGGTACCCTTCCACTTTAACAGGAGTAGGAGCTGGGGTAGCGATTACACACAAATGGCCACAATCATAACATCTTTGTGTCCGTCCTCCATAATAACTACAACATTGTGGTGCCGATATCTGTTTCTGTGTTTCTCCTGTGGAATCCCAGGAAGCAAAATCCTTGAGCAGCAAAGGAGGGTCATATGATTTTTGAGCTTGCTGAGAGGAAACCTTAGGTCTTACGAGGACATCCTTGAGTTGCGGGGAGTGAAAATGGCTGTCCTCCATGTCTGATACTGTTGGCAAGCTAAAAACTTCAATATCTCTCACTCTCTAAGGCATAAACGTGATCTATTTTGATGGAAAGATTGCTGCAGTTTTTTTGACAGCAAAACAGAGCAAGAGAAGAGGCTTCTCTCTGTGTCTTTTTTTACATTATCACCCACTTACAAAACACACCCACGTTCTTTTACATATAATGGACAATAATGGTACCTTTATTAAAAGCTACACAACTCACTCACCACTCACTTAACTTTCTAATAAACAAATACATAACAGTACATTACATTACACAACATTCTCCCCCTTAATGTGCTGTTCTTGAACTCCAAGTGCTGCTTTCAACTTCTCGAACCTTGTCCTCGATAGTGCCTTAGTAAATATGTCTGCCAATTGCTCTTCGGATCGACAATACTTCAGCTCAATGACTCCTTCTTCAATTGCTTCACGTATGAAATGATGCCTCACTGCAATGTGCTTCGTGCGACTATGATAAACAGGGTTCTTTGCCATTGCTATTGCTGATTTGTTATCACAATAGACCACAACGGCTTCATCTTGTTTTTCTCCAACATCTTCAAGGATTCTCTTCAACCACGCTACTTCTTGAGTTGCAAGACCAGCTGCAATATACTCTGATTCAGCCGTGGATAATGAAACAGATTCTTGCTTCTTTGAACACCAAGAAAAACACTCCCGAACCAAGAGTAAAAACATAGCCTGAAGTGCTCTTCGAATCAACCTCACAACCAGCATAATCACTATCACAAAAACCAACCAGCTTAACTTCACATCCTTTTCCATATCTCAAACCATAATCCAAAGTGCTTCTAATGTACTTCAATACCCTTTTTGCAGCACCTCTATGAATATGACTAGGGTCGTTGGAGAACCTTGACAACAAACTTGCTGCAAACATGATATCAGGCCTCGTCGATGTCAAATAAAGCAAACTTCCAACCAAGCTCTTGTAATCCTTCACATCCACCTTTCTTCCTCCATCTTTTTTCATCAACTTCTCACCGACTACAAGTGGTGTCGGTGTAAAATTGCACTCATGCACTCCATACTTCTTCAAAATCTTTTCAGCGTACTTCTTTTGACAAATAAACACACCATCACCATCTTGATATACTTCAATGCCAAGAAAATGATGTAATAATCCCATATCACTCATTTCATACCTCTTCACCATCTCCTTTTTAAACTCCTCAACCATTCTCTCATCATTTCCAGTGAACACTAAATCATCAACATAAAGAGCAATAATGAGAATGTTGAACTCACCTTGGTGCTTCACATACAAAGTAGGCTCACTCTTACTTCTTTTAAATCCTTGCTCAAAGAGATACTTGTCAATTTGGCTATACCAAGCTCTCGGTGCTTGCTTCAAACCATAAAGTGCTTTCTTCAATCGGTACACCTTCTCTTCACGGTCTTTTATAACAAAACCATCCGGTTGTTCAACATACACCTCTTCTTTGAGTTCACCATTTAGAAAGGCTGATTTGACATCAAGTTGGTGAAGAAACCAACCTTTATGGGCAGCCAAGGCAATTAATGCCCGAATCGTATCCTTTCGAGCTACGGGAGCAAAAGTTTCATCAAAGTCCACACCCGGCTGTTGTGAATAGCCTTTTGCGACCAATCTTGCCTTTTTCCTTTGCAACGATCCATCCGGGTTGTGCTTCACTTTATAAATCCATTTGACTTCAATAACTTCTCTATCTTTCGGCCTTTCAACAAGTTCCCAAGTCTGATTTTTCTCTATGATGTCAATCTCTTCTTGCATAGCTATTCTCCAAGCTTCTTCTTTCATTGCATCTTCATAGTCTTCTGGTTCTTCAACACAATAATTGCACGTAGCATAAATATCACTCAAACTTTTGTATTTCCGTGGAGCCTCTTCAACAATTTCATCACCATCATGACTTGGTCTTTGCTGTAAAATGGCAGCCGCATCATCCTTACTCTCCTCCGAATTCCAAGTAGCATTTTCATCAAAAATTACATCCCGACTTATGATCACCTTCTTGGATTTCAGATTGAACAATCTATAGCCTTTTGACATAGAGCTATAGCCAATAAATAAGCACTCTTCACTAACTTCATCAAGCTTTCGCCTCTTCTCTTTCGGAATTTGAGCATAGGCCATACAACCAAAAACTTTCAAATGATTTACCGATGGTTTCCTCCCACTCCAAGCTTCAAATGGAGTCATATTCCATACGGCCTTCGTTGGACATCTATTCATCAAATATACAGCTGTATTTACAGCCTCTGCCCAAAAAACTTTTGGCAACTTCTTCTCAAACAACATTGATTTTGCCATCTCCATAACTGTTCGGTTCTTCCTCTCTGAAACTCTATTTTGTTGTGGAGTATAGCCAACTGTGAGCTGCCTCTCCACACCTTCATCTTCACAAAACTTCTCAAATTCTCTTGAAGTGTACTCCTTTCCCCTGTCACTTCTCAAAACTTTAATGTTGCATCCACTCTGATTTTCAACAAGGCTTTTGAACTTTTTGAAAACTGAAAACACTTCAGATTTTTGCCTCAAGAAATAAACCCATGTCATCCTCGTATAATCATCGACAAATAAGAGAAAGTACCTATTTCCAGAATGAGTAGCAATAGACATAGGTCCGCAAATATCGGTATGCACCAACTCCAACTTCTCTTTCGCTCTCCATGCAACTCCGACTGGAAAAGACTTTCTATGGTGCTTTCCAAGTGTACATCCTTCACATACTTCATTCTTATCATGAATAATAGGAAGCCCCTGCACCATCTTCTTTTGTTGAAGTAATTTGAGACTACCAAAATTCAAGTGGCCAAGTCTTTTATGCCAAAGCCAAGAATCATCACCACCATTCACCTTCATTGCAACATCTTTAGCATACTTGAATTCCAGCGGAAAACATCTATTCACCTTCTCCACTTTAGCCAATGCTTCATTCTTCTCCTTCTTGTCAAAAATAGTGCAAAAACCAGCCTCAAAATGCAAAGTATATCCATGTTCTACAAGCTGTCCAACACTTAACAGATTTTGATCAACCTCCGGAACATACAAGACTCCATGAATCTTCTCTATTCCTCTCTTCGTTTGAACTCCGAGTGACCCGATTCCTTTTACTTGCATAAGTGCTCCATTTCCAACCTTAACATTGGACTGAAATGTCAAATCCAAGTCAATAAAGATGCTTTTATCCGCTGTCATATGGCTACTACAACCACTATCAACAAGCCACTTCTCACCTTTTCTCTCCACAGCACTTTGACAAGCATAAAACAAACTCCCTTCACTTTGCTTCTCCTCGACCGTACTAGCTTGTTGATCAACCTTCACTCTACAATCTTTTTTCATATGACCAAATTTTCCACAATTATGACATCTTGGTCTACTATCATTATACCAACAATCTTTAGCAAGATGACCAACCTTATCACAAACATGACATCTTCTTGTTGATCGTTCTTCACTTTGTTTGTTGTCATAGCCAAATCTTCCTCTACCTCTCCCCCTTGAAACTTGCCATCTTCCTCTTCCTCTACCAAATCTTCCACCTCTAAAGGATTCATCCTTCTTTGGAGCAAAACTCGTCGAACCATGCTCGTGACTCTTGGAGTCAAAAAACAGCTTCGATTTCAAGGCACTCTCAACTGATTTTTCTAAGTGTCTTGACAATCTTTGCTCGTAAGCCTTAAAAGAACCAATCAACTCTTGTACTCCCAAAGTTGACATATCTTTGGTTTCTTCAATCACAGCAACAATAGGATCAAACTTCTCAGGAACACTAATCAAAACCTTCTCTACAATTCTCTTATCAGTGAACTCTTCACCATAAGTCTTCATTTCATTCACCACATCAATAAATCTAGTGAAAAACTCATCAATCTTCTCATTTTCTTTCATTTTCAGATTCTCAAACTCTCTTCTTAAAGATTGAAGTTTGACAGCCATTACCTTCTCATCACCTTGGTACTCTTTTTGTAAGATTTCCCAAGCTTCCTTCGCTTTTGTTGCTCTCATAATCCGGGGAAAGATCACATCAGAAACTCCCCTTTGAATCATTCCCAGAACAGCGGCATCAAGAGTCTTCTTCTCCTTGAGTTCTCTTAGTTGAGCTACCGTCATCCCGGCATCGTCCTCGGGCTCCTCGTACCCCTCTTCTACCATTTCTAGCACTTGAAGTGACCCAAACAAAGTCTTCATCTTCACGCTCCAGAAATCGTACTTTTCCCCTTGGAAAAGAGGAACTTGAATTGAGCTCAAACTTATAACCTTGTTGCTTGCCATTTTGTCTTTAACGCACTCTTTTCTTCACTTTCCAACTCCACTTGATGCTCCAAAACCTTCAGCTCTGATACCACAATGTTGGCAAGCTAAAAACTTCAATATCTCTCACTCTCTAAGGCATAAACGTGATCTATTTTGATGGAAAGATTGCTGCAGTTTTTTTGACAGCAAAACAGAGCAAGAGAAGAGGCTTCTCTCTGTGTCTTTTTTTACATTATCACCCACTTACAAAACACACCCACGTTCTTTTACATATAATGGACAATAATGGTACCTTTATTAAAAGCTACACAACTCACTCACCACTCACTTAACTTTCTAATAAACAAATACATAACAGTACATTACATTACACAACAGATACACTCCGCATCACCCTGCCGAAGGAACCAGTCACTTCGAACCCATTATCGACCAGGAGGCCCATAATAGAACCGATGGGTATTTGGAGGAGGCCGAAGAGGAAATCAATGAAATTCTTCTTGGCTTCTGCATACAGCACCTTCTCTGAAGCTCCATCCACCAGAAGCTTCAGGCTCATTTCCTTCGCATTTGTAGCCATCGGTGATATATAATCTTTTGGGCGGCTGTTCTATTCTATCGTTATGTTGACTTATGTCTTGCAATCTTCGTTGGTGTTGCGTATCGATATATAGGCCGACTTCCGCTGCTTTGCCTAAGACTACTTTAACGCTTGGAATGCCTTCCCATCGGGAGTTCCTCCAGTTTAAAGTAGGTCGTCGTCTAATGCGAAAAAAAGTTTATCCCGGGGAGTCGCAATTATTAATGGGCATGCGCACGGGTAAAGGGGCATCTTCTGGGTAATCAAAATGGCAACAGTAGTGATGGCCAATGGGTGACCAGAAGGGGACTGAGAAATTGCGTTGGAAACTAAAATGATGGAGTTTTTGAAAGCTTTCGTTAGACTTCATTTTATCATTTGACTAACTCTTGCTATTACCGAAATCTATTTTTGTTCGTCGTCGAAATTGGTAATTGTAGTTTCTGATGATAAGTTGGTATCGGTTTGTTAAGCCGTGTAAAATTAGATCTCGTCGTCGTGATCAAGCCATGCATTTGTTGAGTGAAATGAGTACCAGATGAAGATGACCCTTTCATCAAGGATTCTAGATGTACGAGCGCCTATTTTAGTTTTATTTTAATCTTCATATTAGAGTGTAAATTGTTGGATCCTGCTCAGGGGTAGTTCTTTCTTCCGGTGAAATTTTTACATTTATATGATTTGGATTCAGAGCTACTTAGATAAACCAAAATTTCGTATCATTTAAATTTTAAAAAAATTATCACTTAAATTAAACATCTTATTTATAGTTAATTGTAAGTGATGGCATAAATTTTTGCTTCGTAGTATACGAGATAAAGTATTTAAGTTCGTGCTTATGCGTAATGCAATTTTGCATACATCAGTATGATATTTTTAATAGAATTAATTTGAAAGGCGTGTTGGATTAAAATTAACTATCGATGGTCTTAATATTTGTGGTAAACTACCCTAAAAATTAACCATTCACGACTTTAATATAAAGATAAAATCGTAAAACAGAGGTCAGTATTAGAATTAGCAATTATTATATTATTCCAGAACTACAAGAAAGAAATTAGAATTTAGAAAGGCTAACACCAAACGTAAGCCAGCCTGAATAGGAAAACGGATTTTAACTTGTGTGTTTCACGGTGGCTGTAATTTTGTACGAAAATGCTATGTTTCTTATGTAAAAAAATAGTTTACATTATATCTATAAAAAATATTATTCTAGAAGAGAGTTGTGTGGAGACAACATCATCGTTTACAGAGTCAACTCTCAACTCGTTCTAAAACCACTTGAGCTAATACATACCAAAAAGTTGAAATACAAAGAAACCCGAATGCAGATACTTCAGCTAATACATACCAAAAAGCAAACCGTTGCACTAGTCAAAGCTGGATACATAGTTATATAGGAAAGTAAATAAGCCAGTGACGATGCCTTCACTTAGTTACTTGCGAATGAAAACATCTGCCAAGGCGTCTTCGACTAGTCCATCGACGCATTAACCAGCTCCACACACAATTGAACAGATGTTTAAGATGGTAATGAGTAACTCAATATTAACAAGCAACACAGACACATCCATTAATGTGAAACCTTACTCACTATTTCAGCAAATGTTCAACACAATCATGCATGAATATACCAAAAGTGTGTAATTTCCTTGATCTCGAAAGCCTAAATATATTATGTGGTGCAGTAACTGAAGTGCAAAAAAACTACTGAACTTCGCAACATATTACTGAAATTTACGGATTTTTTTTATTGCTACAGATAATAGACTATTTTTCAAGTTTGTTTAAAGTTTTCAAACAATCTAATAGCTGCATACTATTTGGAAAAATTAAAGTCAACGTCACTCAAATGGAAAACTATGGCTAAATCGAATAATATATCATCGATTAATATTCAACATAATAGCAATTGTCAATTCCCCTCAAGACCCTATCGGAGTCGGATCAAATTTTCATGATTACGGGGATAAGGGAATCACATGTAAGACTTACTAAAGAAACACTATTCGGTTTTTAACCATCTAACGCATCACGCATGAATAGAGTATTTATTTAACAGCAAAAGCAATACCTTCTGGAGGTCGATTGTGACTTCGATCTTGAACATATACTCCTCAGCGAAACTATTATCCTCGATTCCTAAGTTCTTGAACAGATCGCGGATCGAGGTAGAGGACATGGGACTAATGGCCAGATTCTCGGTCACCATGTAAACAATACCTTCCACCTCGGTCACCAAAATTGAAAGAACTTGCTGCGTGTTATACGTTCAGCACCTTTCCAAATTCATGGGCTTTTTAAAGTTGCTTCTTGTTATAGATATGGGCCTTCGACAAAACTTGAAAATATATGGGCCTGTTCCTATTCTCGTTCAACCCTAGCAAAGTCAGAGAATTGTGCTGACGCAGATCATGCGAATTTTATGAGTAATCTATTTATAATTATCAAAAATTTATTCAGTTACAGTGTTATTATTTTTGGGTTTTATGTAGAAATAATGCACTTACTGCTAGAAATTACGGAACCAAAATCGTAACTTTAATTTTCTTTGTATTTTTTGGCGAGTGATTTGTAGTTTATCTTTTTGGCCAACTTTTTTTTATCACCTCTCACTTCACTATATAAGAAAAATCATTTTTTTTTCATCCATGACAAGTTTGTTGGACTCCATGTAACAAGGCTACAATTAGTAGTCCATTAAGGTAAGGAGTGATGTGGCATCCATTTGGCCATCAATAGATGGAGGTGGCCCAAAATGGATGTCACAAGGACATAACCACTTGTCCCATGATCAACATTGGTGGACATGTGTGGATAACCAGATGAAATCATAGATTCAATTAGTCAAGCCACCTGACCATAGATTGTTGTTTTTCGTTTCGCCCAATAGAATCGACAAGTACTTTGTTAATGCTTAAACGTGACAGAATCAGTAACTTGTTTGAAGCATTCAGTTGCAAGATTTCGCTTTCCAAGCTGAGGTTTAGGAGATGATGCGTCCAAGTCTGTTATAGTGCGTGACTTCGTTCAACTATTTTAGTGCTCACTTTTCTGGAAAAATACAAAAAAAAAAGGTAACCAACGTGCCATCATTTAACGGTTGGCCGTATATAAAGAATATTTGTTCAAATTATAAAAGGTTTGATGAAAATTTTGATTTGGAGCGACTATAAATTCTATAGACGTATATGTGAAGAAAAGTATGGTAATTTGGGCTTCCAAACTGCTCGACACGTGTGGATTCGATAGATTATGTTAGATAATTAGTTCGATCGACAATACCAAATCTATCCAACCAATAATTATTTATATTATGTTATATAATTGGTGTATCCACTAAGGTTTTTATTTTCTGGTGTGATTTTGAAAAACTGTAGACATAATTTTTTTTATATATTAGACCATCTATTCATAATTGTGTCAATGAAATATTTGAAATGTCTCAAACTTTCTTTGTCAATATTTCCATTGACCATTCCAAATCTGTCCTACTATTTATTGGTGTATCCACTAGGGTTTTTTATTAACTGGTATGATTTGCCAAAACGCACGCGTAATTTTTTTTAATGGCCTACTAATGAAAGTTTTAGTCGATAAGACATTTAAAATGTGTCACAAAAATTTAATTATTTAATTATTTTATAATTTTATAATTTTTTATTAAATTAAAACAATACGGTTACAAATTGATATCGCCTGTTTGTAAATGATAAACTATGCTCGCCTACGACCAATTCAAGTCAACTTCCCACGTAAGCAGAAAATTTTATCACGCAAAGTTGGAGTAAAAGTAAAAGCATTACCAAGAGTCACGTCAATGTTCTAAAAATGCCAACCGCAATCGAATTTTCTCCAATAACTTTCAACATCGTACATGTGCAGCTAGCTATTTGTTCCTGGCCGCAGCCTACCTACAAATGAGTGCCATATCAGACAAATACCGGTTTTCTAAGGTTGAACTCTCGTGTAAAAATTTAATGTAAATATTAAACGAGAACAAATAGGGGTTATTATAATCGTCACTAAAATAACTTCTCTGTCTCTCCTTGCGTCTAAATTGCTTGTCGATAAAGAATATTAGTATTTATGTGTGGACAAAAAGATGAACAAATTATATACCTAGAACAAATCTGATGCATTGGTCGATTAATAATGGATGCTTGAGATGAAATGTTAACTTTATATTTATATGACTTTTTTTTAAAATTTAATTAAAAATAATGTTTTTGTGGTGTTCTTTCTTTTGTATATTGAGTCCAACAATACACCATTTTCTATGTGTTACTTATCAACACATTCTCTAAAAAACCAGGATCGCTTTAGATAGTTATTTGTACGAAATTACCGTCAAATGAAGGTTGTGCTAATATAAATTAATTTATTCTGATACATTAAAGTCGTCCCATCCAAATTAAAAGTTTGACACAATAAACATGGAAATTTCATTTCACTTATATATTGAGATGGATAATGTTATTCTACAATTAATTCTTCTAGAAAATAATAAATTTTAGACATATGAGAGACGGCTAAATTGAAAAGTAAACAATATTAATTACATCTCTTTCTAAATTTCAACTCGTAATTCCTTTTTATACTAATCCATTCTTAGCCAGCAGAAGTATCAAAGAGCAGAAACAGTGGGCCGTAGCTGGCAACAGTTTCGGTTACTATTGCTATTGACTTTTATCTTCGCATGACTATTGCTACTGACTTATATCTTCGCAATAACGGGACCGGGTCAAAGCAAGGGATTACAAGGACAACGAAGACGATGAATCTGAGAGCACATGTTTTCATGGTTTTACCGGTGAAACCCTAAAGACAAGATTACAAATATAAACAAACAAAAATCATTTGCATAAATAATTTGACACCCGAATCTCTTAAGGAAAGTCAAGCAACTTATGAGCTGGGAGAAGGATTGTCGAGATCCTTATGTATGACAGTAGTATGCTTGATAACATGAACCATATCATAGGCTCATCATCCCAATCAACATCAATTTGAGTTGTTACTTCCCGATATGTAGCAGCCATTTCAATTAAAATCCGATCTCAACTTTTTGATTGTCCAATTTGATTGAGCTAAAAAACTTTTTTAAGAGCATTATTTCTAATTTAGATGAAACTTTCTCGTTGATTGAACGGACAAAGCCTTAACTGTTGGTGTTCTAGTACGTTTTGGTGTATGCTACGTACACCACTTTCGGAGTAACTGGATCTGTTGCATCCACATTACAATGAGAAGGGGCAATCGGCACATTTATACCATCTGTAACCAAAGCTAAAGTTGGAGAACAAGTTTCAACGCCAGCCTCTTGCACATTTATACCATCGGGAACCAAAGCAAGTGTAGAATCCCGCGCTTCCGCGGGAACCCAGACTTTCTTCAATAGCTTGCCTCTCAGTAACAACAACCGCATCCACTTCTTCCTCCACGCCTAAGACCTCAAACGCATTAGAAGTAGAAACAAGTGTTGTAGTTGCATTACCATTAGTGGGAGGACACAAAGGTGCAGTCTCAACTGTCGGAAGGTCATCTTTAGAGCTTGATGCAGCGGAGACCTTTTGTTGTCAAATCCTCATCCCACGGCCAGTCCATCTACTGATGCGGACTTAGACGATACCTGAACTTGCAAAGCATGCTTCCAACGAGCAATTTCTCTACACATAGCCTCCTCAACCCCATTTCAAACTTGACATTAATTATTGGGAGTAATATTGAAAAAAATATCTTAGTGCACTATTATATTAATAAAAATCACCTTTTTGAATCTCCATTTCTCACTATTATTTTTCAATTTCATTATAATCAATGTAATCATTTCAGCAAACTCCTTTTGGTAAAGAATATTGGATCAAAATTTAACATCTAATGACAAAGGTGTAGATAAAAAGGTCATTAAAATTATGAATGAATTTAAAACAACAGATGTGATAATCTTCACTTATTAAGAAAAAAATCATATAAAAAAAACTCATCAAAATTGTTGGAAAATATCTCACATTGGAACTACAAATGGAATGGGTTGATTTATAAGGTTAAGAGATTCACCTATTCACTACCTTAAAATTTTGGGTTAGATATGAAAATTTCAATATAGTATCAGAGACAATTGCTCTAACGAGGCCATAGGCCCATACGTTCACACGACTATCATTTAAAAGCACGAGAGGCAATGTTAGGCCCGTGTAAACTTTAGCCCGATAGGTTTCGTTTGACGTTAAATTTAAAAGCCCGATAGGCAATGTTAGAGAGTGTTCCACATTGAAAGTTACAAGTAGAATGTGTTAGTTTATAAGGTGGAAGGATCCAACTACTCATTACCTTAAAATTTAGGGTTGGATATAAGTTAGATACAAAAATCTCATTAAAATTATGATTGAATTTTCAAAAAAACCGATGTGATAATTTTCACTTATTAAGAAAAAAATATCATATAAAAAAGAAAACCCATCAAGATAATGTTTGACAAACGAGATGGTAATCATTCATCACAGGGAAAGAAAAATGATATGCATTTTTTTTTGTTATTGTTCTGGCAGATAATGGAGGCCCATAACTTTTTTTCCCAAAAGAATAACTTATTTTTTGATGAAATGATGTACATGTTTTAAAGGTATTGTACCAAATGTTCACGAGCTTCTGCCATTCGAGATTGCGACGCTTGCTGAGGATGAACTATGAATTCAATCTCATGCAGATGGGCCAAAAGTACTTTTTACCAGTTTCATCAAACTCTTGTCGAAGATAGAAGTAATCGCTCCATCATCAAATTATTTACAATGACCAAGTACTTCGGAAATTTATTTCTAATTATTTCAATTTAGTATCAGGTCATGACACTCGTCATTTAAAATAAATCTGACAAATTGGACCAAATTTATTAGTAACTTGCAATGTCTACAGTAGCAATTACTGATTTATAGACGCCCAATTAATGGAAGTATTAAACGCCTAATTTTTTTTTATAAGAAATTTATTAGAGGTTTCCATTTCCAAGGAACAGCCGAGCAGCCACACGTGAAAAAATGCTAATTCCCCTGTATTTTATATCTACAAAAAATGATATGGCACATGAAGAATCGACATTAGTTGACAAGTTCCATAATCGTGTTCTTGTTTCACACTTGCACAAATATTTATTTAAATTTTTACAATAAATTATTAATACATTGATCTGACTTTAAAAATAGTCAAGTCGTGGTGATTTGTCTTCTATCCATTTGTTACGATGTATCCCCACTTGCAATTTCAACTTCCCACACCGGCTACCCATGTTTCGTAGCCTTTTCGCATGTGCATCGTCCACCGTTTCTTGTTTTCAATGAAATATGAACATTATTATACTTGGAGGCTGTCTACTTATTTTATAGATTAATTATCATATTTAATATTAAAAAATACATAACGCATATTCAGTAACTAACATTTTGTTGCTCTTTTTGGCATGAGCGAGTTCAGATGTGAATTAACTCCGCTCAGAAAAAAATTAGTAAAATGTGGTTTTCATAGTAGAAAGTTCAGGAGGAATTCAGGAATTTGGGAAGAAAAATATAATTTAAAATGTGTGATTGCATCGGCGGCTAGTTGGTTGCCGAATCCTTGAGACCCATAAGAGAATTGTTATATTATCGAAAATATGTTACACTATGATTGTAGATTGCTGCAGCCAATCAACTTGGAAAATGTCTTGCAGAATGTTTTCAATGTTTTCGGGGTCCAAGTTCAGTTGCTTGGAAGTATTCTTAAAAAAACTTGGTATCTATTGTACATATAAGTATATCAACGTTTTTAATAGTTGAAAAAATTTAATAATTTATATAGAAGTATATTGACACCCCACTAGATTTGAACTTGTGTTTTTGGAAGCCGTCTTGCGATAGGCTTTGGCCGCCTTGGAACTGTCTTACCCGCCTCCAGACAGCTTTTAGAAAAATTGATACATTGTCGCTGCTTTTCTTTGGATGCACTTCTTTTGTGACTCATCAGGACAATAGGAACTCAGGTTCAAAATAGACCAAGTCTTTCGGTGAAACCGAGTCATGAAGTGTCATGTACCCATGCCTATTAGCCTATATTATTCACCGTTAGGAGAGATGATGAAAATAGAAATAAACATGATCCATAGATTTACATCACCATTCGAGTTTACGAATAATTTAGTTTACGAATAATTTAAATAATTCAATTGTGAAATTTAGACACCCAGATTAACTTGTATTTACAAGTAATAATTTTTTTAATACTACTTGGAGTAAATATTTGGGGTATATATAAAATTAATTTATTTAACAAATAAATGCAAGGAATTAAACTCGTAAGAACTACCATCCTATATAAGAGAGTAAAACCCAATGAATTTGACTATAGAAAACATGCCATATAATTTTAATGCATTTATAACTTTAATTCTTATAAACGTATAGGATTAGAATTTTAACATATATTGAGAAGTTCCAACTAGTACATTATAACCTAAAAAAACTAGTTGTACAGTGTTTTCCGTGCTTTCCTGAAGTCTTAAAGTTAAAAATTGGTTAAATTATTTTTAAGTTTTTGCAATTTGATATATTTGTCTCTCACTCTACTTTATTTTGTAATTAAATTAAAAGTTTTATTTAGTTAAGTAAAATTGTACTATAAAGCTCATGAAACAGAACCGAAGATTTCTTCGGCGAAGAATCACACAAAATAACTTAAATACTCCTTTAAAAAAATTCTCGTTTCTGCCCATCTTCAACATTCATTCATCTTTAACCTTCTCACACATCTTTACTCCTCCTTCGTATTCAACCTCCCCATTGGTAAAAAAAATAAATTAAACACCTTAAATATAGATAATGTTGGCAGCAACCCAAGTTTCCACTACTGTCCCCGCCACCACTATTTCTACTTCCCCTTTCCAGGTCCTCCCCAAGGAACCAAAAGGAAAACAGAACCTTAAAATAAAAATTAACCGGCTTATTTTAAATTAGTGTTTCAAGTTCAGAGAGAGAGAGAGAGAGAGAGAGAGAGAGAGAGAGAGAGAGAGAGA
>SOPF01028044.1:0-28356 GCA_012979155.1 Hypericum perforatum | reverse complement strand
AGAGAGAGAGAGAGAGAGAGAGAGAGAGAGAGAGAGAGAGAGAGAGAGAGAGAGAGAGAGAGAGATGGCGGAGGCTGTCGTTCCAGACTTCATTGGCTTGGAATTACTATTTTCGAATTTTGATCACGACAAAAACCTACACAGATTGGGTTCCAATGCTTGGAAATGGAGGGTGCCTTTTGTTTAGCAAAATTAATAAAAGAGTCAAAATAAATACTTAAAAGATAATATATAGGCAAAAATCACAAACCTTGATAGTTGATAATAGATTAGAGAAATCGAATAACCAATTTAGTACAAGATATGTACCCGTAATCAACTATGGGAAATTTGTTATGACCATTCCAAAGTTGTAACCCAGACTCGTAATCATGCTAGATATTCGCAGGATGCCGACATTTTACGTGCATGTATAAATGTAGCCCAAAATTTTAACCAAACTTTCACCGGAAAATAAATTTTGCCCATACCCATTTACTGGGAGGGCTAAATCGTCATTGTTGATTGCGTCCTTCCACGGATAATCACTGTCCCTGGATCCGGACACCAGCTGGCTGAACACCGTCGACCGTAGTACCGTCCTAAAACAAAGGGTAATCTTGCACCTCCAATACAAAAATAAAGGGCAACTTGCCGTGAAGTCCCTAGCATTTGCTTAAATTACTGTATTTGTCATTCCTGTTTCTAAAAAGAAACTTTAGTCCCTCTACTTTAATTAAATATCACCCTTAGGTCCTTGGTACCGGAGTCGAGAAATTTCTCCGGTAACAAGGGACCTGAAATATCGATTTTGCCAAAAGTTAAAAAAAAAACAAAAAAGGCCATTGATCTTCTCCCTCCCCCCTTCTTCCTCCCTCACCCTCTCTCTTCTACCTTGTTATCTCCTTCCTCTCTTGATCTAAAGGCATAACCAAAGGAGAAATTGAAGGAAAAAAATATGAAAATTTTCACAGTGGAGCTAAGGACAAGGAGGACCCACCTACCTCCTAGTTCCTGAATTGGCAAAACAAACCCAAAGTTTTGATCTTTACGTTGAGGAAAAGAGAACCCACATCTTTACAGTCTCTGAAAAAAACCAAAAAGGTTGGCGTGGATTTGGCTGGGGAGATCAAAGCCAGGATCTTTAAGGGGATTATTGGTGGATCTGATGGTGGGAGGGTCATCGTCGGCGTCATCGTCCTGGCCTAGAGGCCACGACGACCGGGGAGGCGAAACATGCAGCTTTTAACTAAAGAGCAAAATCGACATTTCAGGTCCCTTGTTGCCGGAGAAATTTTCCGACTCCGATACCAGGGACCTAAGGGTGATATTTAATCAAAGTAAAGGGACTAAAATTTTTTTTTAGAAACAGAGAGGACAAAAATAGTAATTTAAGCAAAGGCTAGGGACTTGAGGGCAATTTGCCCAAAATGAAATGGAAAAGGGCTAATTACCACATAATCCATGGTTTATAGTGAAATCTCCTCTAAGGTTCCTATTTTTTGAAAACAATTTAGCCATCTGTGCTTTATGAAAAAAAATTGGCTCGGATCCCTAGTTAATGCCATCCATCATTTTCTGCAATTTTTTTGTCAATGAAAAGACCAAAATATCGTTAAATATAAAACATAAAAAAATCATTTCCCTCCCGTGCTCTGCCCCAACCACCAACCCTCCCCCTCTTCTCTTCCTTCTTCTCCCCCGACCGAGCCCACTCTCCCTCCTTCTATAGCTCCATCACCTGGGACCAAACCCCCCTCAACCTCTCCATCTCCATCCACGCCCTCCACTTCCTCCAACAATAACCTCCACACCCTCCCGATATGGATATATCCACCGCCCCCTCGATTGACACATCCATCCTCCAAGAGCCCCTGAAGTGCCTCCTAGAGGATCGAAGACCATTGCATCATCCATGATGTATTCCACTGGTGGTCGACGGAAGCATAAACAATACAAACACTCCAAGGATGACCTTCACTGGTGGCAGCTACTTCGCCAGTTGCATGCATGATTGTTTGGTTAAGTACAAGCCTCAGGACGAGAGCGGGGTAGGACCGAGAGCTCCAGCAAGGCAGCGACTAGAGAAGGTGAGAAGAAGCCAAAGAAGTTTAAGGATATTTTGGTCATTTCACTTAAAAATTAAAAAAGAGCAATGATGTCAGCAAGGAGACCGATGACATCAATAAGGGACCTGAAACTAATATTTTTCTAAAAAGCAGGAACAACTAAATAATTTTTAACAAAGAAAGAGTCTTAGAGGAGATTGCAATTAGGACGAGGAACTATTTTTTTTTGGTCAAGAAAGACGAGGGACTATGAAGTAATAGAAACCTCTATATCACATCAAATTTTTAGACAAAGCAAAACAAAGATGTCAATGTTCACCACAAACTATTAGATTTGTATCTCACTAGTCCAAAATTTAAAAGGTTGATATTATATTTGTTTATGTGTACCAAATTTGTTATATATGAAAGTTCAAAATTATTAATGAAAATATATTTTCTCTAAGAGAGAAAAGACTTTTTTTTAAACTGTAAGAAGCAATTTTTGTAGTTTATATTTTTGGAACGAAATATTAATGTAATTTGATTTCACCAATGAATAGCTTTTGAGTAAAACATATGTTGAATCTATGGCTTTGTATAGATGTAATAACCATTCATTTTTATTATACGATCAAATGTTTAAATTAACTAAATTGTTATAGTTACACCAAAAAAACTAAATGTTAGAGTTTAATTAGAAATTTTGAGATAAAATATGTTAAATACATTAAATGAAACAAATTAATCGAAATTTTTCTTATCACAAAATAAAATTTATTCTGCTGGAATAAATTTGAAAAAAAAACAGAATAACTCATGATTTGCGACAATCAAATATTTTTTTGTTGAGTACGGAAGAAAAGGTTCCTAAGCAAGTCACCTGTTAGATTTGCTAGTGTAATCTAAATTGGGTTAGAAATATTTTTTTTTAAATGGTAAGAATGGGGATTTTTTTTGCAAAAAATCAAAAACCAAAGACCAAAATAAGAAAAAATTCCATACTAACAATAAAAAATTCAAAAATCCACAAAAATGTATATATGTCATAGTCTTTTCGCAAAAATCTAAAAATCATAGAACGAAAGAAAAAAATTCACACGTGTCAATATCACATAAAAATATCATTTTCGCAAAAATAAAAAATACGATAGTACACATACTATTATAACATGAAGAAAATATAAATATCGTATGAAGAAAATATCAACGATGTTCATTCAAATTTTGTAAAGTACGTACTAATTTGTATATTTCTTACACAATATATTCTTCAAATTTAACCGCTACCAACAAGCAACCATGAATCCAACGGTCTCGGTCGCTCCAAAGATTTTAAATATAGATTTCTTTTTAGAAGAAAAAACGTTGAAGATAGATTTTCAGACAAGATAAAGACATAAAGACTCTTTTCTCCCTTCGTCTAAATCGAAAAAAAAAAGCAGTTTCATTTACTGTTGGTGTTGGTCGCGTGGAATATTTTGGACCTGCCCGAACAAATATCTGACTGCTGACCGCAACTTACCGAAAAATTAGCATAACTGTTGTCATCATAAATAACTTGTCAAATATCATCCACTAAAATACAACTTGTTGTTTACACAAAAAAAAAAAACATACAAATTGTTGTAACGCTATTAGGAAGCCCATATTACATATTTTATTTGAAAGTGGTGATTGTTATGCACTCATATTTTTTCATAACAAAGAAATTAGATGAAAATGTTGTGAAAGTAATTTCCGGATTACATAATTGTCTTTATGCATGTAATATCTGATATACTTGCGACCTGACTAAATATGTTCCATAATTTTTCTATAAAACAAATATGTTTCATAATTGAGAGTAGTTTAATTCGGTCCATTTTAACTATTTTGTACTCATAATTTGATAAATAAAGATTAGAGAATTATGGTCCATTATTTATATTAGAAGTTACTGAAATTTTTCTATTATATCATCAGAAATATTATATTCAAGAGTTAATGAATTTAATTTTACATATTTTTATTAAACAATAATTACTTCAGATATTATCAATTAACAATATAAAAAAATAAATTAAATTATTACATCTCACAACTTCCCAAGCGGGCAGGTCCCGTTAATTCAGCACTCCCAAAAGAAACTCTCGCTTTCTCTCTCTAGAAAAGAAAATAGAAACAAAAAAAAAAACTAGTATTTAAGCTTGCCTTTTACCCCAACATTTAGGGGGCAAAGAGAGAGAAGAGTCTCACCACCACCAACCTCCCACTCCTCCCCATTGGAGTGGCAACCCTCTCTCTCCAGTGAGAGGAGAGAGAGAGAGAGAGAGAGGGTGCAAATAAAGCTTGCACCTTTGAAGGAGTGAGCTTGAGTCGACTCGACGGCAATGGGTCAGGGGCTGAGTTGCGTGGCGAGTCAGGACGACGGGCTGTTCTCCCATGTCCAGTTTGGTGACGTGGAAGCTGTTAAGGCCATGGTGGAGAAGGACCCTTCTCTCCTCAGCCTCACAACAACTTATGACTCCCAATCCCCACTTCATATAGCTGCTGCTAATGGCCAGATCGAGGTGGGTTTCCTTTGTTCTTGGCTCTTTGATTAGTCATTTTGGATTGGATTATTGGGTCCTTCTTTGTTTGTTTCGAAGTTCGTGTTTTTACTGACTCGAGTTTGAGTGGAGTATTTTTTTTTACTGGTGCTGTATTTGGTTGGTGCAGATTTTGTCATTCCTTTTGGAAAGATCCGTGGATCCGGATGTGGTTAATCGTCAGAAGCAGGTAATAAGTGGGGAAGTGTTTTGCTTCAAGTACTAATGAGTAAGTTTATTTGATCTTGTTTTCTGAAAGGAGTTGCTTATTGTTCTTTCTATTTTTTTGTTGGGATGGTGTAGACGCCACTTATGTTGGCTGCAATGCACGGGAAGATTGCCTGTCTGAAGAAGCTCGTCGAAGCCGGCGCCAATGTAAGCGACAAGCTTCAGTTTGCTTCTCCTGATTTTATCGGAGTAGGTATTGATGAGGGTAATTGTTTCGTTGATTGCAACTTGTATCCAGATTTTGAAGTTCGATTCGCATCACGGAAGAACTTGCCTGCATCACGCTGCCTATTATGGCCATTCCGATTGCCTTCAAGCTATTCTCTCCGCTGCTCAATCTAGCCCGGTTGCTGCTTCTTGGTAGGACTGACTCTGTTTGAAGGATGACTATGATCTCTCCTTGGGCCTCTACGTTGTGATTTAATTGCGTGTTTTGATTGTTAAAATGCAGGGGATACGCACGGTTTGTCAATATTAGAGATGGGAGAGGAGCAACGCCATTGCATTTAGCTGCTCGTCAAAGACGGCCGGAATGTGTACATATCTTGTTGGACAATGGTGCCCTTGCTTGTGCTTCCACGGGTGGATACGGGTAAGGACTGTGGTCCTCTTCCAGCTCACTTTGACATCTTGTTTTTGGTTAGAAGGTATAATCGAGTCAGAACTGTTTCCAGCTTTCCTGGAAGCACTCCACTTCATTTGGCTGCCAGAGGCGGTTCACTTGATTGCATCAGGGAACTGCTGGCCTGGGGTGCAGATCGTCTTCAGAGAGATGCATCGGGGTATGAACAAGTTTCTTGTCATGTTGAAACAATAACACATGTATTTAGCTGTCCAAATCTTTACTTTTGCAGCTTTATGTCGTCAAAGACTGTTTTAGAAAAATTATGGTGAATAAATGTTTGCTCACCTCAAACTAACAATTTCTTATATATAAATGCAGGAGGATACCGTATTTAGTTGCTTTAAAGAACAAGAACGGTGCTTGCGCCGCCTTATTAAATCCTGCATCAGCAGAACCTTTAGTTTGGCCAGCACCTTTGAAATTCATCAGCGAGCTTAATCATGAAGCAAAGGCTCTGCTAGAACGTGCCTTAATGAAGGCGAACAGGGAAAGAGAGAAGAATATTCTGAAGGGAACAGCTTATGCACTTCCATCTCCCGCTACGGCTGACATCGGGGAAGATGATAGTATATCCGAGGTAAGAGCAAACTATGATTTATTGAGCTCCAGTGTAACAAATTTGTGCTTTTCATGAACGGATTCTGACAACTTGATATTTAATTTAGTGACTGATATTTTTCGTTTGGTATGCAGGCGAGCGACACAGAGCTATGCTGCATATGCTTTGAGCAAGTTTGCACGATTGAGGTCCAAGACTGCGGACATCAGATGTGCGCACAATGCACGTTAGCCCTTTGCTGCCACAACAAACCAAATCCAACAACGGCATGCCTAACTCCTCCGGTTTGCCCGTTCTGCCGGAGCACCATTGCACGTCTGGCGGTTGCGGAAATCAAGAACTGCGATGATTCTGATCAAGAGATTGGAGACATTGGTTCACCAAAGCTAAGGAAGTCCAGAAGGTCGAGAAACTTCAGCGAGGGAAGCAGCAGCTTCAAGGGTTTATCCGCCACCTTCGGAAAGATGGGCGGCCGCGGCTCAGGAAGGATCGCTGCGGAAACCGAGTGGTCTGATAAACCATAATTACTTACTTGGTAAACCGATTGGCAATCAAAAGATTCTCCATTTGGCAAACAAATGCCTGCACTCAAAGATCCCGGAATGGAGAAAAGGGTACCTATGAATCAATCGACGCCACCGGCCATCTGAGACGGACCGAGCTGGTAAATAAGTATATACAAGGCAAGTGATGGTCCATTTGATATGTAAGATGTGATGGTCCATTTGATATGTAAGATGTTGGCGGGGAATAAGCAGAGAAGGACAAGTAGCTCTAGGTTGGTAATTCTGGTAAAATGGCTGCTGGTTAAGCTCATAATAATTGTAGTATTGGTTTAGCATTGTTTATTAATTCTGGAGAGGGGGTCTGTGAGATATTTGAATTGGTAAAAGAAAGAAGTTTCTTCTGGTTCACTACGTATAATATTCCACAAAACATTCTTGTTTGGCTGCTAGCTAGAAGTTATTTTCCTTAAAGAATGGAAGGAATCGGTCAAGCTTGAGGTGTGGATTTGTTGACTAAATTGCACCCTTTTTGTTTGAAAGTGCACATCCTTGTTGGGAAGTCTTGAGTGGAAATACAAATTTGACACTTGGAAATAAGATTGTTTTTCTACTCTTCGTTCTTATTTTGCTTTTGAGGTCGCGGTAGAAATATGAAAGGTATGATTTACCGAGATGCCTTCAGAATTCTCCATTTGCACCTGAGTTCAAATTATTTTAAATTTAATAATATTAAATATTTATTAGAAAAATTTGCAATCCAAAAATACTTTCAATATGGAGGTGGATGGTGGGCCAATGTGGGTGACGAGAGGCCCCATTGGAAAGCAGAGGCACACCTAACTTTACCCCACAATGTCTAATCTTTACAGAGTTTTATCATGCTTCTTCGGTGACGCAAACACCTAATTAATTTGAACTCTTTCTAATTAATTTAATTCTCAATAATTCTATCAAACATAAAAATATTTTAGTAATATCCGGCTAGTCTCTAAATGGTTCACTATCTCTTTAAATATACAGCTCTCCCAATTCGTTTATATTTTCAAGTTGCAACGTGCAAAGAGTCGGTCTAAGACTTTGTCACTATTTCCAGTCTTTTTCAAACAATGTGAATTAATCTAACTTCGGTAGATTATAAATTAATGGCGCAACCGCGTCGATCACCAATATATTAATAATGATCAATCTTGTTTACTTTATACAAAGCATAGCCAGCATCGAGTCTCAGTCAACTTGCACTGATTAAGGGAGATTTCAAAGTAACTCAAAGTTTATTTATCTGTAGAGGAAAAATATCTAGCGAGGTGGGGTCTATTTTCGGTGGAGTTGTCGTATTTAAATCCTAATCAAAAGGTGGTTTAACTTTAGGCTCCGCCGTTCACATGAATCTGGCGCCAACGTGTCATGTACGGTAAGTTAGAAAGATCGACCATAAGCCGCCAGTCATAGAGGGAACAAAGGAAATTATTTGGCCATATGGTATGTTTGCTAACCTGTATAATTGGGCCATGTTCGATGATTAAACGGAGGGTGAGGATCTGATTATTTTCTCTCGGTTTGATCAATAAAGACACTCAACTGAGTCATTGTTTAAATATTTTATAACTATATACTCTTCAGTGTGGCGGGATTTCGCCATGGCTGGGGGCGGCCAAAATTGTTGGAGCACACAAGAAAAACAGAATCGTGAGGCTAATGGATGCTAGTCTATCGGCGGACGCTAGTCCTCTACGGTTAAGTTTTTCTCATTTTTCGGTTCTTACCTTAGACTCCAAATGTGACCTAAATAATTTTTTGTATCTCAATGTATTGTCTATTATATAATGACGTTACTTAGGATTGTGATCGTTTTGTGACTCGTATCAATCTTTAAAAATTCTAATTTCACCTAATGGACGTAGACATTAGCCTGAACTACGTTATATCTTGTGTTCATATTTTTTATGTGATATTATTCCCGAGTTCTTGAATTCTTAACAACTGGTGTCAGAACTAAAAGTTTGAGGATGTCAAAAGACATGTATTTGTTCTTGTGAAGTTCGATGGCTCATCGAATTTTGGGTTATGTCAAAAGCGTGTCAACGATCTTCTCGTGCAACAAAGGATGACCATTGTACTCTCGGAGAAAAAATTCGAGAAGATGAAGGAACAAGTGTGGAAGGAGATTAGGAACGATGTGATGTATCACGTGATGGATGATGAATCACCAATTGAGATGTGGAAGAAATTAGAGGCAAGGTATATATCAAAAAATTTATTGAATAAACTTTATCTTAAGCAAAGAGTGTACGGGCTCAGATTTAAGCCATTGCATTAATAGTTTTAGTAAACTTGTGAGAGACTTGAGAAAGATTGATATGAAGTTTGAAGAAGAAGACTAGGCATTGTTGCTTTTGAACTCCTTACCAAGCTCTTACAAAATTTTGGTTATAATCTCAACTTAGAGGAAAGAGTCATTAGTGTTGGAGGATATCACAAGTGCTCTTCTAGGATTCCATTAAAGGAAGAAAACTAGCAATGGATGAATAGAAACGTTGGTTGTGAGGGGTACTCGTGGTCAAGGAGGAGAAAAAGATGGGAAAGGATTCAAGTCGAGGTCAAGGATGTTCAAAATAAATTGCTTTAAGTGCATAGAAAAATAACATGTGAAGAAGGATTTTCCAAGAAGATCTCAAGATCGTGAGGAAAAAGGATCGGGTTCTATCAATGTGACCTCTTATTCAGACATGTCAAATAATGATTCTCTCTATTTTCTCATATCCTAAGCATTCAGATTCCTAAAATTTTGATAGCACTTATTTCTCTCACATGATACTCACAAAAAAGAGAATTTTATACTTACAAATTTGTTGATTCAGATATGGTGACTATGAGTGATGGTGTCACTTATAAGATTGCTATCATATGTGATATCCAAATTAAGATATAGGATGGTATTGAAAAAAAAATTGTGTAAGTTTAGGCATGTTCCAAAGTTAAAGAGGAGTCTGATCTCACTAAGAATGTTAGATTATAGCAGGTTTGACTATAAAATTGTATGTAGTCTAATCAAGATGGAGAAAGATGTTACAGTGGTAATGAAGGGTGAAAAATATGTTAGAAATATCTACAAATTAGTGAGAGTATTATTGTAGATAGAGTCACATTCTTAGGTTTAATAGAGAGAAAAAAAAAACTAAAGTCATGTGAGATTGATTCATATTGATATACAAAAAATTGAGAGCAATATAACATATAATCAAATAATATAGTGAATAAGTAAAGTTTGAATAATAATTGAAGTACAAAACCTAAACAATCAGTTATATGAAGTAAAGTAATAATAATTTTTATAAAGAGATTTGTAGTTGTAATAAAAGTAAAACAAAAACAAGAATGTAAAGACATGGTTTACAAACAATGGAGATAAAATAAGCACAATACCATTATGGATTTACTATCTATGTCAAGATTATGGTTCATATAAAATTCTAACTAGTAATCAGAGTTTGTCTAATGCATATAGCTAATACTTTTGCCCATTAAGTTTTAAATTACTAATTAATATTTTTGCTTATTAATTAGATTTAGAATTAAACTAATCTCAATTATAAAGATTACTCTTAGCAGATTATTCTTACAATATCAAGATATCTATTTTTTTGTTAGAAATCAAGATATCTTATTAACATATAAGAATATGTTAATTGATTTTTTTATTAACTTGAGTGTTGTTCAATCTACTTTTATCAATTATAATCCTAACTTATGTGATCAAGCTAGGCTAAACTTTAAGAATATTAATTAACAACTATTACATTCGATATTCAAACCACAATTTAAAATAAGCAATCAATCACATAATATGGGTATCACACTCACAAGAGAAATACTCGCTACGTATAACCATAAAACACAAAAGATAAATAAAGAACATGATAACAATTAACGTAAGAGAAAGAGATACAAAAACTTAATCTCTTGAACAAGTCTTGCTAGACTCCACCATAATGCTAATCAAAATATAACTTTGATTTTTAATAATAAGTTTTCAAAAGCTGATAAAATTCATCATATTGAATCAAAAGACTAATGATTCTTGTATAACAAATAGTCTAGTTAGAAAATAGGAAATTCTAGAAAAAATATTTTTAATTAAAACTCCTATAAGTTAAAATATGTGTTCTAAAATAAGAAGAAAAAAATATTAAAACCTAATACTTTTAGAATGTAACAAAGATTCAAAATCGACCAATTCTGGAATAGGCTTAACATTATCAAAATAAACAAATCCGAGAAAACTTGAATTAGCCACTAGGCAACCACCAATAGCTTGGTGTGCACCGGGTTTTATCCCTAAATTCCCTGGCATACACAAGGGTTCTTAACGGTCGCAAGATATCTATCAATCATATTTATATATTTGTATTTTGAATTCTTGACAATCTTTCATTCCAAATTTGACATCAACTATTTAAAGACAAACGTAGATCCCTCTTAATCTTTCCAATGATACATCATATGAGACAATCAAATACTCGATCTGAGAGTTATTATTCTTACAATATAGTCTCTTAAAGTCACCCTTTTAATAAACTCCATATACTTCTTGTAAAATCACACCAACCACAATAAAAGTTTACCCTAAAACTCAAATACTTGAAAACAATATAAGAATCAATAGAATATGGTGAAAGTGAACAAAAACATATACACAATACATACAAATATATAGAAAACATGAGTGTTTACACACTCATCACACACGAGGAGCAAAGATTTGGTCTCAATAGTTTGAGTAAAGTTGGAATTCATAGAGACCTGGATAGGAAGTTATGGTTATTTCGTAGAGATATGGTTGACAAGGAGTCATAGTTGTCTCAGAGAAGTATTGTTAATCTAGCCCTTTTATGGTTGTCTAAAGAGACGTGCACATAAAAAAAGCTAGGTAAATTTGGCATTGGGAATGCAATGCTGTTGAGGACACTATACGTAAATTAGATATTTTAATCAAGGCCAAATAATAAAGTTTGAACCATGTTAATGATTCTACTTGTAGAACAAAAAAGTTGCATATTGTATGCTATAGCAAGTAGCATTGATTTGAGGTAAAAAAGTTTATCAGAGAAATTGTTTGATGTTACGAAGTTCTAGATGATCAGATAATATAGGTTATGTCTATTGATCATAATGTTACTTCTACAAATGGACTCGATAGTAAGGGTTCGATGGAGATTAGAAAAAATAGACCTAACAAACTTGAAAATTTGAGTTTGTGGGTTAACTCTAAGTGATTAGAATAAAAAAAGTTGCATATTGTATGTTGTAGCAAGTAGCATTGATTTGAGGAAAAAAGGTTTAGCAGAAAAACTATTTGATGTCATGGAGTAGCTGGATGACTAGATAATAGAGGGTATGTCTATTGATCGCAATATTACTTTTGCAAGTGAACTTGATAGTAAGGGTTTGATAGAAATTAGAAGAAATAGACTAAGCAAACTTGAAAATTTGAGTTCATGGGTTCGCTCTAAGTCATAGTTGTCTCGAAGAAGTATTGTTAGCCCAGCTCTTTTATGGTTATCTAAAGAGACGTGCACATAAAAGGAGTTGGGTAAGTTTGGCATTGGGAATGCAATGCTGTTGAGGATTCTATACCGAATTAGATATTTTACTTAAGCCCGAATAATAAAGTTTGAAGCATGTTATTGATTTTCCTTGGTAGAACAAAAAAGTTGCATATTGTATACTATATCAAGTAGCATTGATTTGAGGCAAAAAAGTTTATCTGAGAAATTGTTCGATGTTATGAAGTAGCTGGATGACTATATAACAAAGGGTATGTTTATTGATAGCAATGTTACTTCTGCAAGTGGATTTGATAGTAAAGGTTAGATGGAGATTAGAAGAAATAGACCAAGCAAACTTAAAAATTTGAGTTTGTGGGTTAGCTCTAAGTGATTGAATAAAAAGGAGGTGAGAAAGTTGAGGTAGTCTTATTGATAGCGATTATCTATCGTTCATAGTAGAGTCAGTAGAGTCGTCTATGTTTTGTAAAATATTATAGTTATTCATGAGACTATGCTTCATCAAAGTATAGTTTGTTGAAGTTCAGGTGTAGCTTCAAAGTTCTTCGCAAGGGACGTATTCTTGCCAAGGTGGAAATTGTTGAGAGTGACCACATTTTGTCTTGGTGGCTGTGGTCGCCAAGAATGTTGGAGCATGCAAAGGAGGCAGAATTATCGGGTTGGTGGACACCAAGTCAGTGTAACTGAGTTTTACCTTTTTGTTTAGGTTCTTGTTTCGAACTCTTAAATCGACATATATAGATTTTTTGTAATTCATGATATTGTCTATTAAAAAAAACATGTTATATAGGGTTGTGTATTTACTTTGTAATTCATATCTATCAATAAAAATTATATTTCTCATCGTGAATGTATGCATTAGATTGAATCACGTTATATCTTATATCTGTATTCTTTGTACGAATTTATTCCGTAATTGGTGAATTCTTAACATCTGCATTTATTATTAAAATATAAATAACTTAATATATATTAATTTAATTTTAGTATCAGAAATCTAATTTAACTAATTTTACAAAGATCTAGATATTATATATTTTTAAATGTTCAGACTAACTAATTTAGTTAGTTCATCTGATTCGTTATAGATATGGTCAAAATGTTGAATTTTGATATAAAAATGACATGATTTCACTATCAATTGATCAATTGAAAATTACTTCAAGTGAATGCATATATTATCAACAAAAAAAAGTGAATGCATATCTGTTTTACCGAAACGGAAATAACCCAGATCACAAGTAATAGACACAGTGGCAAGAAAAATGCCGAGACAAAATAATCAAAACCTCATCAAGTCGCTCTGTAACACACACAACACAGTAGAATAGAAGTGCCTCCACTGGATCCAATACCACCATTATTCAACATCCTCCAATTCCTTCTCTTCTGTCCGTTAAAACGACGCCAACTCGACGTCAACGGACTCGGCCGAGGGGGAGCAACGAAACCATCAACAAACAACGAGTTGTTGGGCTCCGTGTACGCCTGAGATGGCGCAAAATCGTCGAGGCCGTAGCTATGTTCATGACCCTCTTCCAGCGACCTTCGAGTTTCGTCCCTCTCCAATGCCAAGAGGTGGCCAAGAGACGGTGGGTTGTTTGCACAATGCTGATCGGTTTTGGTGTTACTTGAGCAGATTGAGAAGAGCCATTTCCTGGGTCTTTTGTGGGACTTGATGCTCTTGTTTGGTCCTTGGGTGACTTCCTTTGATCTGGCTGGTTTTCTTGAGTGGTGATTTAATGTGGTCGTGGAAGAGGAGGACACGCCCATGAGGCTTCCGAGTGTGATGCTATTGTCGTGGAAAAATGACATTGTTGACTGCAAAATTATCATATAAATTAGGTCAAAACTCAAAACATGTATATGGTTGAAAACCAATAGATATGTGAAATAGTTTTACCCCAACGATTGTCCTTAAGATATAGACAAGCGCACAATTCAGTTTTTATGACATGTTAGTTAAATATTCCTGCAAACTCTATCCTTCGGATACACAATCTTTGCAATTCAAGGATTAATTTATGTTTTAATTAGGTAAGACAACTGATAACGGAAAAATTATAATTATACTTTAAATAATGAACTAATGCTGTTGGTGATCATATCTAATTTGTTAAAATGTTGCTCCCGCTTATGATTTTTATAAAATTTAATACCATGTGACACCTTTTGTCACAAATTAAACTTTGAGCTTTCTAGCCAATTTTTTTTTTCATCTGATAACCTATTTTACTATATAGATTAGTGATCATAGCAACCACATTCAGATAAAGAATATAGCCCAGCTATCGTCTCTCTTGTTTCCTGGTCAATCTACAAAATGATCTTCAACTTTTGTCATTGACAACATTGCGACTGCTGCTACACTATTACGAGATACTCGTGAAAATAATATCAGGTGCTCCAATTACGATATTTTTGGCAGTGTACTTGCCATTTGACAGCCTATGACATGGACCAAACCAATTCTTTCTCGACCTCTGTACAAGTAGCCAGTAGGGTCCAAAGTCTTAACGAGTGCAGATCAGCTAAGATTCTTTTTAAAAGGAGAAGGAAAATGGATATTTGTTAAATCTATGATAATAAAATAGAAAAAAGCGTCATTAAAATTGAATCTGATTTAATTCAACTCAATAATTTCTTAAGATATTCATGCATCATGAATATTGGGATTGAATGAAATGCGTTGTTTTCACTCAAAAACTATAGCATATTAAAATGAAATTTCTTCTTTCTTAAATATTGCTAACCCATATTTTCAAAGTTGGTACGTTTTGTCAACATAATAAAATTACATTCACGAAATCACAATAAAAAAAATAAAAAGAAGAAGAAATGCAGAAAACATTCAGTTCTTGTCAAAATGTAACCCACATGAACGACGAATGACAAGACTAAATGTGTGTTTGTGGTGGTGAAAGCTGAAGTTCTTTTATACTTTTTAACCTCACGTCTTTGCATTTTTCACTGACCTCTGTGTCTAAATCCGAAGACCAATCGGTGGATGAACTTGGAGAACCAGTAAGTAAAGTGTTGAATGAGACTGATCCAGGAAAATCCACGACATTTCTGGTCAACCCAACTCGCCCATTTAATGGCTGCAATCCTAGTGGCCACCCTTCTTCCTGCTCAATATAAGATCACATATGGTTGGTTAAGTTTTGTTATTTTTTAAATCTATTACAAAGGTTATTCCACATTCGAATTAGGTTAAATTTGAATCTCTCACAAATGCTAATTTTTTTGATATATTGCAGTAGTATAAAAATAATCTGAGAAAAGGACGAAAAAATTACTACATATGGTAAGATCTTTGTAAAATGATCTCTTATAAACTGATAATCTCTTTAAACTAATAAAAAAATTAATCTGAATCAAGATCAATATAAAAATATGATAATCTATTTATCATAATAACTTATATTTAAAAAAAATAGTAGGAAATCCCATTCCTAATTTTTAGATTAAGTAATATTTTTAAATTAATATATATTTGTACATACTTTACAAATTTATTTATGTTAAATTTGATTGTTTGACAAAAGTTACATTATTATATATCTTTTCAATGGTCTTTTAATAATTATTGTGATCATTATTTTGTTGTAATAAAATATCTCAATTCAATATAACATTGAAATAATAAGTCAAGATTTATTTAGTCGAAATTATATATTTTTATTATTTATGTATTTATTATTCTAAAATTTAATTTTACTTTTTCAGAGGTAAAAATTTATGTAATAAACTATATGAAATAATATTTTTTTCTAATTCTGTCGGTATCACTTTAATTTTTTTATTGTGTATATGAATTTTCACTATACTTTAATAATGTCCTTTTTAAGTACTATAATTGAAGGTTTTAATAACTTTGTCATCAAAATATAAATCAATATTAAGAAACAAAACAACTTGGTCCATCTATTGGAAATTACAAGTATATGTCTCTATTATCATCTGAAACACTTTAATATCAAATAGTTGTTGATACATTTTTTTCTATCTTTCAAAAACCATAAATCTATTTAAAATTACAACAACAAATTACTCTAGAAAGAATATGAAAAGGAAAATCCTGACAAAAAAAAAGGAAATGAAAGGACAATCCACGAGGAATTATTCAGGTTATAGAGAGAAGGAGAGATAGCAAAATGTACCTGTTCAGCCATTAATGTCTTCTATTTGAAACAGCGGTTCACTTCATCCGACACGAAGAAGTCACAACGAGGTCACTTCAGGTACTATTATATATGTGAGAATTTAAAGAAGTGTCATTTCCCTCATGTTTGCTTCTGCATGCTTCTTCTTTCTCGCCCCCTCTCTCTCTCTCTCTCTCTCTCTCTCTCTATATATATATATATAGATATATATATATATATATATATATATATATATATATATATATATATCTGAGAACAGAAAAACTACAGTGTTGATTAGATTCTGAGATGCTGAGAATAGGGTTTAAAAAATAGTGTCTAAGCAACATATATAAATGCAAATGCATGTCAGTTGTCCCAAGAAGAACATGGGTTAAACAAGAAAGAACAAACAGAAGAGGGTCAAAAAGGGAAAGAACTTTATGGTCTGGAATAAGGACGATGCTGTTTCTTAGCTTTAATAATATCAAAAAAGCTGTGTTTGACGAGAAAAAAGGGTTATATTAATGATGTGGTTTTTCATGTGGGGATATGGGTAATTTTAATTTTCCCCATGGGGGACGTGGGGAGGGGTTAATGGTAATTCCATCGGGACGAAACATGGGCTAGTGTCCAATGACGGGAAAGAAACTGTCTGACACTAGAGAACCATCTTCGTCGGTCTCGATGCGGCAGACGGATGTATCTCCCCAGCCTTGGGAACAATACCGAGTTGCCTTCCGGTATAGAGTTTTTCAAATTTTACGAATAATTACTATTAATAAAGTTCGTTACTATTTAAATAGGGTCTAACCATGTAGACTTAATGAATAAAAAAATGTAATTACTCTGAACAATTACGATTTGCAGATTTCAATTTCCTTAATCACCGGGATACAGTAATTGATTGTACCTTTAACTTTCCTTATATATACCACTCACCACACAGGTTGGCCTACATTGGTCCGATTCGCACACAATTATTGATATGTGATTTGAAAAGAATCCAATGTGGGTCATAATGAAAATTCCCTGATGTTCGACTTGGAAATGATTATTTATTTGTATATTTGAATTTTTTATATTATATTAATCATAATAATCCTTATTGATGTTTATGTTAAGTTTACTTAGACTTGATCTAAATTGTTCAAACCAACTACACCACCTACAGTGTGTGGATTTGTTGTCGTGGCAAATCACGCTGTATTATATTTAGGAATTTCTATCGTACATGGAGTTTAGATCACACAAAAATGACAATATACGTTTTTCGTTAATATTCGGTTAAATTTGTCAATTAACAAATTATTAGAAACTTTTCAAAATACATACTATGTATTCAACTATCAACATAACAATACCAGAAAAACAGAACCATACATATTAGATGGTTGAATAATAAACAACGTGTATCACGAAATTAATGTATAAAACTAGAAATTTTAAATTTATATGTTTTAAATTGCATCGTAACTAATTAAAAGACATGACAATTGTCAACATGATTTTGATTTTTCTTTTACCGACATTCTCTTGTCCATCTTACAGTTAAACGACTTGGTCTTACTGCGTGAAGATTAAAAGTCACTCAATGGGCCTAGCCCATGTCTTCACTAGATTGTTGTGGTGTTTGGATTTAGTGAGGAATAAAAAAGGATATCTGTTTAGATTTAGTGAGGAATAAAAAAGGATATCTTCATACAGGGACTAATTTCTGCAATATCGTATTTTACATTTTTTTTTCAAAAATTAACATCTGATAGTTCAAAAAATATTATAGATATTTATGACTTTTTTTTAAATTACAGTTGTAAGAAAATAAATTTAATTTCTTATATTTCTATTTGAGATGAATTTGAAATTTAATTTTTTCCTAAACAAAGTCGGACATCCAAAAATCCTAAAGTAGTCGCCATCTCACGATCTCTTGTTCGACGACCCGCTGCCGCGCCCTTTTCCCCCAACCAAGCCTTGTCCGTCATCCAGTCGTTCCCTACCATCTGACCCATGTTCACAAGCCTAGCTTAGCCTAGTTCGTGAGCCCCACCATCCTCCCCACCGCTAGCCATCTCTTGCCGTATGTTCGTGTGTCGTGATATTGATTTTGATGCATAAAGATACTTGTTTGGATCTGTTATGGTATTAGTTTTGATGTTTAACAATATTGATTTGATTTCTTTGTGATATTTGTTAGATATGTAAAGATGCTGATTATGATTTATGGTAGTATTGATTTTGATGCATAAAAATACTGGTTTTAATCTATCATGATATTGATTTTGATGTGTTAGTTTGGCTCCTTCATGGTATTAGTTTGCATGTATAAGGATGTTAATTATGATGTATTGTAGTATCGATCTTGATGCATAAAAGTATTTATTTTGATCTATCATGATATTGGTTGTGATGTTTAACAGTGCTAGTTTGGCTTCTTCGTGGTAATGGTTTGGATGTGTAAGAATGTTGGTTATGATGTGTCACGTTATTGGTTTTGATACTTAAAGATATTAGTTTTGATCTATCATGGTATTGGTTGACGATGCTGGTATAACTTCTTCGTGGTATTAATTTGAATGTGTAACGATGTTGGTTATTATATGTCATGATATTGGTTTTGATGCATAAAAGTACTGATTTTGATCTATCATGACATTAGTTTTGATATTTAACGGTGCTAGTTTTGTCTATTGAAATGATGAAGAAAAAGGATGAGATAATTTTGTGATAGAGGAGGACAAATGAGGTATAACTAACAGACGACGATTGGTGGAAGAGGACAAAGTAGGAAAAATGAAGGAGGACGATCAATCTCAAAACGGGGATAAAGAGGAGAAATAGAGGAGGAGAACGATCACGGCCAATACAACAGAGTAGGGAAGGAGGAGGAGAATGAATGCGACAACCGAGACGGAGGAGGAACGACCAGAGATAGAAGAAGAGGGAAAGGAGAAATAATAAGTTAGGGCTTATAAAGGAGAGAGCGACATAGGCTAGAATTTTATTGTATTTGGAGTACGTTAGATATTAGAGATATTACATTTGGAGTACGTTAGATATTAGAGATTTTATTATATTTGAAATAAAATTAATTATTATTATATTATATTTTTCTCAAATATATTTTTTTCCATATTGAGTTATTTTAGTATCTTTATAAAGAGTAGATCTCAATCCCCAACAAATCTACTCTCATTTTTGTAAGATGAGGTATCTTCTGTTGAGTGACTTCGAATATTCTCTAACGAGACGAATTATCACATAATGGTACTAAACTCATCGAGTCCTTTTAAAAATTCAATCTTTACTTTTTATTTCAACCTTGTCTAATATTCTAATATTATTAAACCAAGATTTTTTGTTGGAAAAATTACTTTATTAATAAGTCAAAGTAAAGTTACAAATGGTAATGAGAAGTTTAAAAAATATATGAGAAAAGAGAAACCTATTACAATCAAACTGAAAAAAGTTCCTAATTTTCCTACTACAACCTATCCCCTACTTGAACCAAGTTGCAGATTGGTTTTGTAGTGCCTCTAGAGTAGGCGCAAATATGAAAAATGTAGTTCGTTATTCTCCTTGTACTTTAAAGAAGCTCCTTTTATATGATTATAATGTTTAATGAAAAACTACGATTTCCTTAAAAAAAATCCTCAGTTTGTTTGCCAAGCAAAAGCCATTCCAGGAAACCTTGCCCAAGTCCCTCTTATCAAATGACGGTCAGGACCTCCATTTTTTTTATAAGTTGAGATTTTGTATTAATGATATAATAGTAGGATATACAAGGAACACAAATGCACAAAAAATGGGCTGTTCAAGGCCCCTATAATTTGAACTGCCCCTATAATACCAAATTGTAACCATTCTTGAATCCGAAAAATGATGTTATGAACGAGCTAGACTACTTTATTTTTCTTAGAAAATCATTCAGTTCCGAAGAAGCCAGATTCCTCACTTGTCGCATAGATAGCAAACCAAACCAAACCTTCCCGATCAAACTACCATCAACCAATCCCATCTAACTCCACAAGAATGAGCATATATCCTTACCACCAGCCCATCTCAAACCTCTCACTCAGACAAAATAGTCCCCCAGATATTCCTCGTTAATGAACAATGCACAACAATATGATTTTCGATTCATCATAGATCCCACAGTATAAATAGTCCCAAGCTTGCAACATTTTTCAACTGATCATATTGTCTTTTGTTCGAAGTCAATTTTGGAGAGCAATCCATAAAAAAATTCAACCCTAAGTGAAATCTTCACCGTCCAAACCTTAGCAAGGGCGACTTGACGACGAGTAGGTTGAACTTGACTTTCCATGAACTGTAAACATAAAGTCTTGACACTGAATTGGTCCCCATGATGCATCCATGTAATTTTGTTTGGTCTGTGTTGATCCAATCTAGAACCAGAAAGCGGAAGAAGGAGTTGATCCATGTGGTCTTCTTTCCTGACAAAGAACGACTTTCTCCAATGAAGGTTCCAATCCTAGTGAAACCTATCCATGAACCACATGCATCCACTCTACATGATTATTGCAAAGATACAAGGTATAAACTTGGGAATCTAATCATCAAAGGCTCTTCACTTATCCAACAATCTTTCCAGAAAGAAAAGAGGTTGCACTTCCCCAACTCCAGATTACAACGAGTAGAACACGCTGCAAATGTCCAAATCTGCAGCTGCAATGTCCATATGAAATCCTCTATTCTAACTATTTACTTTTATCCTACTCTTAGTTGCTCAACCTTAAAAGTTGAAACCAAACTATATTACTTTCTTTAATAACTAGATGCTATTTTACTAAAAAAAATATATTTACATATTATATATGAACTTGAACAAATTTTTGTGGTCGAAGCAACACGTTGCTGTTAAGGATCTCTCAGTCAGAATCTAACATCGGAAAAATCAAACTATGTTACTTAAGTATTACACTACTTGGGTATTCTTGATTGTAAAGAACGATTTTTCTAGTAAAATTCCACCAAGAAAAGTAACAAACAAGAAATTACTCTATATGTAGAATTATTGAGGTGATTCATTTTGAACTCTGATAATAGCAACTGAGATTTCACTTTATATCTAAAATTATTGAGATGGCTCGTTTTGAACTTCGAGAATAGCAATTGAGAGTTCACTTTATATCAAAAATTATTGAGATGCCTCGTTTTGAACTTCGAGAATAGTAAATGAGATTTTACTCTACATATAGAATAACTAAGGTGATTCGTCTTGAACTCCTAGAGTAATAATAAAAAAATTTCCTCTATATCTAGAATAATTGAGATGATTCATTTTGAACTCTTAAGAATAGAAACCAAAATTTTACTCTATATCTAGAATAATTGAGGTGATTCTTGTTGTACTCGGATATAACATTCCTTATATACCTGTTTTTGAGTGATACACTTCCATGTAATTGCCCTCGTGTAATCAACAAGAAAAGAAATAAATCAGTTTTAAATTACTTGGTTTAACTTTTAGTTTATTTCGGAAAATGTCATTTACTCCCTAATTTCACTTGAATCTGAGAATCGAAAGGTCGATCATTGCAAAGGAATTCAAGAGGTAACATGATACCTAGATGGGAGCCATTAAAAAAGCATCCCACGAGTTGAAATAAACCATATATTTATGTAGTTGTCGTCATCATTGCCATGCATAATCAGCATCGCATGGGCTACCTAGATATGATTATATATCTAGATAGACAAATCGGTAAATAGAAATGGGATTAACCGACTCGAATTCCAACTATATGTGCTATCAGCCTAAAGATAATGGGTACTAACTCTCATGACGATCATCCCCCGTAAAGGTAAAGTTCATAGGAAAAGTCAATCATGCACAGATAAATGCGACTAATTAATTGAAACCATAGAACTAACATCCTAATCCACCTCATTTTGAACCATCACCGGGATGATCCGCACTAACCCTCCTAGAAGACTGTCTGCCGCCGCCGTGGCGTGGGCGGGCACTCGAGGATCGGTGGGATCTTGTGCTCCTCGCCGGTTGGAGTCTTGAACCCATCCCCCTCTTCCTCGTCGGGTTCATTGATCACGAGCTCGTTGATAGGCGGCAACTTCACGACCAATTTTGATTCAAGCAACTTGAACATGTCTTCTGATTGCTCTATCTTGGTCTCATGATCACCTGCCTCCTCCCTAGTTGTTGACTCCATAGTTTCCAACTCCATGTGAGTTGGTATGTTCATAATTTCGAGCGGCGTTGAATCTTTGGAACACCTTAAAGATTAGTGATGGAGACAAGTACTCAAGAACTTTTCAGTTCGGGAAGAGAAGAAGTCTTGCTGGATTAAGATGAGATATATAATCAATAGTTAAAACGGTTATTAATTGGACCAACTGAAGGGTCTTTTAACGATAACTCTCGGCAAATGCGCGAGCAAAGTCTGATCCAATTCCAATTTTAATAACGATCTAAAAATGTTTTATGTAGCCAATATCTAGTTATTTATTTCGAATCTGACCACTATCCTGAGCCTTTTATATCCTGATGTAATCTAATTATGGAGATATAAAATTAATTACCTGTAACAAATAATGATCTAAAAAAACGCAATACTGCTCTTTTTAATACCCGTAAAGTAATTTTTCATTTTTTCTCATTTATTTTCAACTTAAATACTTTTTTATGAAAATCGGTCTTACTTCCCTAATGAAAACTCTTTGTAATTTGAAGAGAAGGGTAATAAAAATACTTTGTATTTTGAAAGACGATGTTAGGAAACTGGAATGTTATGTGGTGCATACAAACTAAACTACTAAACTGTAACAATAACAAACTCCTTAAAATTTTATAGCGAAAATAAAATAACATACTATTCATTCTTTTTATAAGTAGTTTCATGTGTTCGGTTTGGCTATTAGAGATCAGTGGTTGGCTGATAGATATCTGTTAAAAAATTAAGCTGTTGAAATCCAAAAAACTATTTTTTCCAACAGCTAAAATTTGTGGCTTTGCTGTTATAATATTAAATTACCAGCATACCTTCGATTCAGATAATTCCTAATTAAATATTAAATTAAGAGGAACACTTTTTTAATTGGTGAAAATATAGAGATAATACTCAATATAATTATATTAAATATTAAATTAAGAGAGACACTTTTATTATTGGTAAAAATATAAAAAAAAATATTAAATATTACTATATTAAATATTAAATTAAGAGAGATATTTTTTAATTGGCGAAAACATAAAGATAAATAATATGTATTATATTAAATATTAAAGAATGATGTTCATGTCAATACACTTATAAGTAATTTTACAACTCAACAACAATAGTCAATGCTAATTTACCAAACACTTTTACAAAATTCGGATATCACCTATCAGGTGAGTACTATCAGCCGACAACTGATCAGCTAACAATTAAATTTCATCAACCGTACCAAACAGACCCTCAGTGTAGAGATGGGTGCTAGAACTAGGTTCTACTCTATTTAAATCCAAGCGTCCAAACCTATCAATTTTTTTTTTACTGATTCTAGATTCGATCATGTTTGGATCTATTATTTTATTTTTTATTGTATGGCTCCTTGCTATTTCATAGGGTTAAATTTAATCGTGACTTGTCCTACTTTTGTAGGATACTACCCGAATCAAATAGGAGTCCTTAACTTAAAAGAAAATATATAAGGATGTCAACTCATCTTAAAAAGAATAAAATTGCAACATATCAGCGTGTAAGAAGTATAATTTAATCAATTTACAACAGAAAACCAATTAACTGTATGGTGCAGTATCGTATATCACATTGCTTGTTAGTTTTAGGAAAAAGAAAACCAAAAATGACTTTGTATATTATACGTTTGAATCCCAACAGTTGAATCAAAACTCACGTTCCTCTCTTCCGAATCCAATGACCCAGAACCTTCCCTCCCCCGTGTTATGCATACATCCCACCCTATACTCACAGCACCCTCTTAACTTGTATATCAATCTTCAAGTATAACGATTTTTCAAATAATATGTATCCACGAGTTGTATTGCTCTTGGCGATATTTTATACTTTTAGTACCCAAATTGTATGAGTCCTTTTTTTTATTATAAAGAAAATAGGTAACAAACTCAATCAATTCTGAAAAAACTTGGGTAATTTTTTTTTGTCAGAAACTATAAACAACAATGTATCGAAACTTGAAACCACATGATAATAAGATATAATTTACCCAATTGTGACCAAAATGTGCTAGATTTATAATCATTATAAGAAAAGAAGAAATCAAGTATTATTATTTACTTCTTAAGAAAAATCGCCAATATACTCCAACGACAATATTTCCGGAATGACTCAAAATCTTAGGCTGGGCCTGGGCCTGGGCCTGGGCCTGGGCTTGAGGAGTGGGTGCCCATAAACCAAAGTCCTGTTTCGATGGAGGAGGATGATGATGTAACGCATGTGGAGATCTCGTCTTAATTCGTGCACACCACCACCTCCACGTTGATTTAATTTAAACAATATAAATTTACCACAAATTATTTTAAACAATAGAAAATAAATTAGTAGCGTACGTGCATTATTTTCGGGTGAGGGAAGAAATAGAGCCAAGTCACAAACCAAACGAAGAGCCTTTATTTACGGAATGCCCCTGAATTAATTTGGGTGGCTCCCCTTTTCTTCCTCTTCTTCTTCTTCCCATCTTCGCCCTTCCCTTCATATCCCGTTACCCGCCAACAAGCTGCCCCCCCCTCGCGTGTGTTTCCTCTTTCCAGGTGAAACCCTCTTTCCCTCTCTAGTCTCTTTTCAGAATTCAGGTTTGGTTTTGTTTAAGTTTGGTGAAATATGTGTAAAATAGAAAGAAAGTTTGTATGGTGTTGTTTAGATGGATATTCATGTGCTTTTCGGATCTAGGCATTGCAATGTGGCTTGGTTAGCTTCTCATTTCGTCTAAGACGTGGCGGATTTTCGGGGGTTTTTTTTTTGGGTTGATTCGGTGTTCTTTGCAGCTTGATTGAAGATGGCCGATGCTGAGGATATCCAACCGCTCGTATGCGACAATGGGACGGGAATGGTCAAGGTAATAGCGTGATTTGTGGTTAGATAACCCGGTGAGGGTGTTGTTTGAGGAGCCTTTTTTGATGCATTGTTTTCGGATTGTAGGCCGGGTTTGCTGGCGACGATGCTCCGAGGGCTGTGTTCCCGAGCATTGTGGGTCGCCCCCGTCACACTGGCGTGATGGTCGGGATGGGGCAGAAAGATGCGTATGTTGGTGACGAGGCTCAATCCAAACGTGGTATTTTGACCCTCAAGTACCCCATTGAGCATGGTATTGTTAGCAACTGGGATGACATGGAGAAGATCTGGCATCACACCTTCTACAATGAGCTCCGTGTCGCCCCTGAGGAGCATCCGGTGTTGCTTACTGAAGCCCCTCTCAACCCGAAAGCCAATCGTGAGAAGATGACCCAGATTATGTTCGAGACTTTCAACACTCCTGCCATGTATGTTGCTATCCAGGCCGTGCTTTCTCTCTATGCCAGTGGGCGTACGACCGGTAAGCCATTTCACTAGAACAGAGGATGCCACTTGCAGTTAATGGCACATTGTACTGATTTTGTGAAATCCGCAGGTATTGTGCTCGACTCTGGTGATGGTGTCAGCCACACAGTCCCCATTTACGAAGGTTACGCTCTTCCACATGCCATCCTTCGTCTTGACCTGGCTGGTCGTGATCTCACCGATGCCCTCATGAAGATCTTGACCGAGCGTGGCTATTCTTTCACCACCACGGCCGAGCGAGAAATCGTGAGGGACATGAAGGAGAAGCTGGCGTACATCGCGCTGGACTATGAGCAGGAGCTCGAAACGTCCAAGACCAGCTCTTCTGTCGAGAAGAGCTACGAGCTTCCCGACGGGCAAGTCATAACTATTGGCGCGGAGAGATTCCGGTGCCCTGAAGTGCTGTTCCAACCATCCATGATCGGGATGGAAGCTGCTGGTATTCACGAGACCACGTACAACTCCATCATGAAGTGCGATGTGGATATTAGGAAGGACTTGTACGGAAACATCGTCCTCAGTGGTGGATCCACCATGTTCCCGGGTATCGCTGACAGAATGAGCAAGGAAATATCCGCTCTGGCTCCTAGCAGCATGAAGATCAAGGTGGTGGCTCCTCCCGAGAGGAAGTACAGTGTCTGGATCGGTGGCTCCATATTGGCATCTCTCAGCACCTTCCAGCAGGTAGTCTCTCGGTTCCAGATTCTGGAAGACTACTTTTCGCAGTGAATGTCTGCAATTACAAGTTCATGTTTTTGCTCTAATTTTTGCAGATGTGGATCGCCAAGGCAGAGTACGACGAATCCGGACCGTCCATCGTGCACAGGAAATGCTTCTAAATCTGGCGGCTGGGAGAGGCTGATGGTCGATGCCTGCATCTCGCAAGCTCACTCTTCTATCTTTGTATCTGTTCATTTTCTGTTTAAAAATTGTTGGAGACAATTAACTGAGAGCGCCCAATTAGTAGCCGTGAAAAGGTTTGATACCTAATGCAAGTTTTCTCTCAGAATTTTGACCTTTCTTCTTTTTGGCGATGGGAAGAAAGTTTCCTCGTTATATGTGTACCAATTTTTCAAGTTGTTGTTATCGGAACGATTGTGAATCTTAACCGTTTCAAGTTATAATCTATTATTGGCCACATTGATCATTTTTCACATTGATATGCTTACTGTGCTTATCGTTCATGCTCCTATGCTCATCTATATGATCTCTCAACAGCAGCGGATTAGCGCCTCTCTTCTATATCTCTCCTTTCTGATATCCCTTTTCATTGAGAATTGATCTTTCGTTTCCTCTTGATTTCTGATTTTTTTTTAATATTATTTTCGGATTACTTGAAAAGGACCCTTTCCATTTGAAACGTACTTTGTGCACTTAGTTGCAGCCATGGATCTTGGGAATCCGAATGAGCTGCCTATGTCTTATGGCCTGTAATTTAGTAAAGGGTTACCCTCAAAAGTAACTCACTTTTATCATTGTTTGCTTACATGATCTTTGAATATGACTCTAGAGAAATCGAAATGCTCGGAAATCTAGCATTTCCTTCCGGCTGATTTCTGTAATCCAAGAAAATACTATTTCTCGTTTGAGATTATTATTCCTCTCGGAAACTTATATTGTTGCGATTTTTTCCCAAGGGTGGGAATGGTTCTTTATTCCTTTTGTTGACATGTCCTCGGGCATGACTCTCTTCATGCAGTGAGTTGCTTTATTTAGATGACAAATTTGCTATTGTTGTAATGGTCATTGCATGCAATGTGTCAGAACAAGATCATTTGCTGAAACAATTAAATGTGGAAGATTGTGATTTTAGGTGTTTAATTAAGGTATGCAATTGTGTGTTTGACTTGTACATGCTCTTCTGTCATAACTGAGAATGGATACTGAAGAATTCAAACTAATGTTGGATTCCCTGATTACTTTGCTACTTACTATATAGAGTTTAATATGATAGAGGAGATTGTCACATGTTGCCGAACTAATGTCAAACTTGCGAAAAATTGACCTTGTTCATTTAGCCTTAGCATCATGTATGCACAGCCACTCACAAATACCTCACATCTCTCCCGAGATCTTTATAACTAGCAAAATATGGAGTTGACCTTCGAATATTTGCTCTCATTAATTACGAGTGTGTGAATGAAGAGAAAGGTTATATTTGTTACGCATTCAATACCCATATCATTCCCCGCTCTGATTTGAATAAGATTTTTTTTACTATGGTAGTGGTTGGACTAAGTATATATTTACTTGTCAAATTCTAAAATGAAGTCTTACAAACAGTTGCGAAGCTATTGCCATTAGCTCCTATGTGGTGTCTTCATCTCATCGCACCAATTAAGATCATGTTTATGCTTCATTCTATTTTTCATCAAGGCTACAGGTCTTGATGGAACCTTTGCACCTGCATGGATAGGCTACGTTAATGCTTATGCCGCTCAAGATGAGGGTGATCAAGTTATGTCAGCTTATCGTATTGCTTCAAGATTGTTCCCTGGGTAATACGTTATGTTAAGTTGAAATCTTTATTTCCCCCTTCATATTATTAAGAAAATAAACAAATGGCAGCTATTGAGAGCTGGAAGAAGAG
>SOPF01028042.1:487325-510329 GCA_012979155.1 Hypericum perforatum | reverse complement strand
ATATTCTCCTACTTACATCAATAAATAATTAATAAATGAGATTTTAAGTTGGTAGAGCTGAACAATTTTTTTTAAAATTTTTACTAAGGATGATAATCGTTTAGATAACTTGTTGGGCTTTGGATCAAATGGACCGGCCCAGCAGCAAAAAAAAAAGGGATAAGGACGGGATGATGTCAGCGCTTACGTCAACACTGACGTCATCAAGTCCGGGTGGCAGTTTGCGTGGCTGGGCCCGCTTGCATGGTAGTCACCCAGATGCTGATGTAGGCGGTGCGATCCCTATATAAAGGGATCTTAAGGTGACTGATTCACACTTTTGCCATTCCAGAGAATTACACTCAGAAACGAAATTATGGTTTAGTACTGTAACTTTCAGTAGATTAACGCTTAGGTCCAATCGTGCAATCTAGGCTCCGATTCGTTGCGTATGTGATCGAGCTTCGACCGACAATTCACCAAGAATGTTGTAGGACTTCGCGTGCTCATGCTTCAACAAGTAAGTGGGTTAATTTAGCTTAATTTGTGTTATAATTAAGCTTGATTAATTCTATAATTATTTATTAATTACATGCGAAAACCAATAATTGGTATTAGAGCATGGTTTGTAACATGTTTTTGTACGTTGTTGATGTTTTAATTCAAAGGATTTGAGTTAAAATGCATTAATCTTGATTAATTTGTTGATTAGATTGTATTTTGGACTTATTTACAAACTAATTTTGTCAATTGAGCACCAAATCGGATATTAGTTATCCGTTGGGCTGATTTGAATATTTGAATATGTTTTGAGACTAAAATAATATTTGTCATTCCCAAATTGAAAAACCCTAGCCTGTTTGGGCAATTTTTGTCCGAATCATTCAAAATCTAATTTCGGCTGAATCCTGCCATTTCAAAGCCGGAGACATGATCCTTTTGACTCCCATTGTCCTCGCGAACACACTGGTACCTGATTTGTCCCTTGATGTTGCCAGATTTTGAAGTTCTGGTGACCGGAAGTTTTGGACTATGTCGAAGGGAGATGACTCTGCGAAGCCAAACAGGGGCATAACAGTTAGAGATAGTGGTACGGTAGACGACTCTCGGTCGTCTGAGAGCTACTGTAGCTGGTGGCTCAGCCTTTTTTTAGCATTCGAAGAGGAAAGAGAAAGTCGGGGAAAGAGAAAAGGGTTGGGAGGCAGTTGGAATTGAGAGGGACATTTTTGGTATTTCGCGTTCTTCGCAAAATATCTTAAATACCTAGCTGGTTTATTTCAAATCTTTCACTATGGTTTTAAATTGAATTTCAAATTGGTCCTTTCGGGGATGTTTTTAATTCAAATTAGTCCCGAATTTCAATTTAAATTTGTTTTTAATCATAATTCGATACTATTTTTGTAAATTGGATTTCAAATCAGTCCTTTGGGACATTTTTTAATTCAATTGAGTCCAAATTTTGATTTGAATTTATTTTAAATCCTAATTTGGTAGTGGGGTGGTTTAATTGAATTTCAATTTGGTCCTTTTGGACTTATTTTAATTCAATTAAATTCAAAATTTTGATTTAAATTCATTTTAAATCCTAATTTGGTATTAATTTTATTTTTTAATTGAATAAATTTATTTTATTCAATTAATTTACAAAACTTTGAAGATTTTTTAAAATATGTGATTATTTTAAATTATCTAAATAATTTTTGGAATATATTCTAAAAATTATAATATTTATTCATTCATTTCAAGGGCGCATTAGAGATTTGAAAATTTGTTTTTCAAATCTTATTTATGGGAAATATGTGATCGAAACCAAAGTAATTATCTAACATATGTTGCTAGATACAATGTTTGCCTACCCTAGTTTTTGATCTGGTTGGATTAGTATGAAATGTATGGATATTTCTCTGTTATGTTATTTTCTTTTTCATTTGTTGTTTAAGAAAATAATATGTTAGTAATAAGTTTAATACTTATTATACAACTATATACTTGTGTTTTTGTATGCGTGTTTACGTACAATTGCACTACATGAATAAATAAATTGTGTTTATTTTATTCATGTGCCACTTGAGTTTACTATATGTGAACTTTTAGTGATCTTAGTTGGAGATTAAATCTTGAATGGTAATGGGAAGCACTCTAGTGACCTACTTCGATTTCGAGACTAATCAAAGATTATGTGTCATTAAAGTTATGTGATTACAATAACCTGTTTTATATTGTCTAAATGAAACTTTCTATATGTATTCTTATAGGGTAAATTACCAGTCTCATAACAATTGATTTAAACCCATCACAATCTCATCGTCTTCAATCAATTTCAGTCACCAACTCTTCCCAAACCTCTCTTCCCTCTTCTTCTCCCAATTGCAAAATTAGCTTCGACGAGGATAGCTTTTGGGGCTACGATGAGGACGGCTTTTAGGGCTCCAACAAAGATGGCTTTGGGGGCTCTGATGAGGATAGCTTTTAGGGCTCTGACGAGGATGGCTTTCGAGGCTCTGACAAGGACGGCTTTTGGGGTAGCTAAGACCAGTGCTTCCTAAGGTTAAAATCTCTCTCTTGGCTGTCCTCGTCAATTTTAGGTACACGCAGACACCGTCAAAGGTGTTGTACCTTTAGAACTTGCCATGGGAGTGCACCGAGGAGGAGCTCATCAATGTCGGTGCTAACTGCAACCAGCCTTCATTGAATTCATCTATTTCCCCTTTCGAGTGGGTTAAGTGTTTGAGTGCATGGTTGTTGTGAACAGGTTCAAGTGGGTTAAGGATGTTTAGGTTAGGCTTGATGGTCCGTCATCTTGGTGTGGGTGCCGTCTTCGATGATGGTATACTCTGCCTTAGTGTGGGTGTCGTCTTCGGTTTAGATCTAGTCAAGGTGGAACTCTACCAACTCGAGAATGAAGTTTTGGGTTTGTTGTTCTTCATGTTCATCATGATGGAGTTTTTATTCATCGTAATGGGTTTGAGGTTGAAGAAGATGATGAGAGATGGAGATGGAGATTTTTTTTATTTTTTGTTTGACGGTATTTTGGTCCCTTTTCTGAAAAAAATTAAAAAATTGAATGATGACATCAGCGAGGGACCTAATAACAATATTTCATTTCAAAGCAGGGGCCCTATATCTAATTCTAGTTATATAGGGGCTCTACCACAAAAATGTACAAAACTCAGGGGCCTGAGGATAATTTACCTATTCTTATATTTTAATAATTCCCTATAGCAATGACGATAGCCCCTAGGATAATAATTGCTGAGTTGAACCATGAGCTGAGGCTTAACGGGGACAACTATGATAATTAGAGCATGAAAACTTGGCTTCTAATATGGCCATAACTACAAAATCCCAAAAAGAATAATCCAAATTAAGTCTAAGCTACCAACTAAACCCAATACAAATCATTTTCCATATGTATGAACCTATACATCCTCGGATCGGATAACCAAAGGTAGGAAAGATAGATGATATAAGGTTCATAGTTGGCTTCCTCATCTAAGATCAAGAAAAGGCTAGGCTCAATGGGTTAAAATAATGGATATGTAAGGGATTTTGTCTCTAAGGCTCTAGGCTCGAATGTCAAAGAATACCCCCATCTTTTCACTGACTTGCATACAACCTAGACTACGATAAGTACTAGTAAGATACCTCGATCAACTGACTTAGTATGCATCTCATGAAAAATATAGAGACGGATGTCTCTTCCTTCGACTCAAATATGCACAAGGTTTACTTAAAAACTCTTTAGTCTAGTCTACATAATGAGACCACTAGTCTAAACAACAGAGTGCATGTTTATACCATTGCACTCGAATTAAATCCCTAACTAAGATAATGATAAAATTCTAACACAAGTCAAAAAAATTTGAGGGGGTAAAATTTTGAAAAATTTATGCTAAAGTCAAAACCTACACAAAACAACCTAACATGCTAAACATGTAACAAGACTAAACAACCTAAAAAGAAGATTCCTAAAAGAAATCGTCCTCCACACTTGAATGACACATTGTCCTCAAGGTGTCTAAGATACTAATAAATACCTAATCACAAAAAGAAAACAAAGATGAGAATTTACCTCGCTGATCTAGTACGTTAAGAAGCATCAGGGAAGTTTAACCCTGAAGAGCTCAACTGGGAACACTTCTGTACCAAATTACCAAAGATATGAATAAACTACAAACAAACATGTATACATACAAACAAACATGCAATACATTACCTCACTAATGTTGTGTCACGTAAACTACCTCTTTGTGACCTTTTCGGCTTTAAGCCTAATAAGATCACCTTGTAGTAACACAATACGATCATTAAATGAGTTACAAGCACACAAAATTAAAAACATAATCAAAAGACATAAAAGTAAACAAATAAAGTAAAATAATAAAGTTTAACAAAGTTAAAGGAAAAAAAAGCTCCCTGTCATTCTTGTAGAGGCGGTGGTGGGAATATGAAGCTGATGTCTAAGTTCTCCACCCAAGTGCGCATCCACTTAGCGTGTGCTTGCTATTGCTCGTAATGTTCCTACTAGCATACCATGTGAGCTCTCTGATTGGTGTAGAATGCCCTCTGCTCCTCTTTCTAAGCTTCAAACTCGGCCTTCACATGAGCAATATACTCGTACTAGTAGTCCTACCTAGCTGCAATGGTAACTACATAGTCCTATAGCTACATGCCATAACTATGCAGCTGCTCTCCGTGACCCATAGCTAGCTGTACCTGCATCGCAGCAAACTGGTCATATAAGTACTGCATCTCTACTTGTGGGTAAGGGTGCCCGATGGCTCGACCCTACTTCATTGTGATGGGCTAGATCCTGATGTTCTTGCTCCTTCTCTCTCTGTACTAGCATCTGCCCTGCTACTCTAAGGCGATCCTGAACTGCCTTGCGCCTCTCCCATGGCTTGTAGATGCATATCTCCTTACCGTCTACTATCATCTTCTCAATCAATTTGCTCAAGTGGAGCTTCTCAATGTTGAGCAGTACTGGTTCCACAATTGATCCTTGAAACTCTACAAACTATTCAGAGAAATGGTGATGTGCAATACGAGAAATAATATGACCCAAGTATAGATACCTAGGCTCTTTATCACTAATGAACTGTGCAAAGCAGTCGATCACCATAGCAAATGTGCTAAATGGAATGTCATGGTATAGGCAGTCAATAGCGTAACATTGAGATCAGAACACTTTAGACTCTTCCCATTGACCACTGAAGGTCAAAGTCATAAAGCGATGGAGGATGCCTAAGTGTAGTTCTCTAATTAAGGCATTAGATGCCCTCCCCAACTCATATCTCAAAACCTGTAATCTCTTGCCATGCCCGATGGGCCTAACTAGCAGGTGTGAAGACTAAAGTTCCTACTCCAGACTTAAGGTCAAAGAGGTCATTCAATTCACTTTCATTCATGCTAAAATCAGTGTTAAAGTAGCGTGCAGTGAATGAACTTCTGTTTGCCGCAACCTGCAACGTGCAATAGAACTCGAATACCAGCTCCTACCTAGCCATAATACTTCTACTCGCAAAGTAATCCTAACCCAACTTTCTAATGGTTGACCATAACTTTCTATCAACCCCTAATTTCTTCAAGTCATTCCAAACAATTTTGAAATGACTCAAGGTAGTAAGGTGGGTAAATCTTTGGTACCTCTCTCCCTCCCAATCATGAAAAATTGTGAAGAGAGCATCGTAGCGGTCACGGATGTTTGGAAGTAAAGCATCTGGTGGTGATGGTCTAGGATTTTGTGCACGCTTTCTCCTATCCTCGCATCAAAACTGGCTAGATCCTGCATCATCTGCCATCAAGAAAGGTGTTTCGAGTATTGGGTAATGTTGGTAAAAAGTTGGGGAGGGTTGGGCTTGTGAAAATTTTTGATTTTGGGTAGAGAAAAGGAGTGGGTTTTGTGTTTTAATGAAAACTGGCGCATGCCCGAGAGTTTTATAAACTGTTCTACCCAAAACTGGCGTATGCCAAGTCCATTGGCATGCGCCAGCTTCTCCTATTTTTCAAACCCAGCATATGCCATTCTCATTGGTGTGCGCCAACTTATCCGAAATTCACTTGACATGGCGTATGCCATATTCTTTGGCGTGCGCCAACTATGTACGAACAGCAAAACTTACACACTTAAGATATAAATACTAAAACTAAAAGATCCCACATAAGAAACAAACATGCTAATCTACTCTTTTTGGCTTTTATATATGCTGTGTTCCTAGAAAGCTTGAAAACCAGATGCTCCATCCTCATAGGTCACAGGTGCAACTTCGACTTTTGCAATTCACACAACTCACAAATGGTGTACTATGACGAACTAACTCTATGTGCAACCTTTTCATCTCTAAGCCCAATAGAGTCGAGACATAGTAGCATAGTACGCTCAATTTGCGAGTTAGTGTTATTCTTGCTATAGTTTCTGTCATGTTCTAACTTTCTGCACCTTGGACAAAATTCAAATCTCTTCATCCTCCTCTTGTAGGCACTCTTTGATATTCCTCTGGAGTGTCTCAAGAAGTTTTCGTCTTATCGCTCAATTCACAAAGTCTCTTTCACTAGACAGAGAATAATAAGGCAAACGTCAATCGAGATTTTTCTAGAAACTAAGACACTAACTAGACGAATGTACTTAGCGCAAAATATTCTGTTCTTTATTCTCTGCAGGTAAAAGAGGTGTTACATTGTACTTGTTCATGCACTGTATAGCACATTAATCGATTGCACCTCTGCATCTTGATTAATATCACCCCCTCCAATGTAGATTTTGCATCATTGGTCGTTGACTCTAATGACTAACCCCTTGCCATCTTTCAAATCAAGTACTCCAAAAGGGAACACTTTAACAATTTGGTATGGGCCACTCCACTTGGATTTTAGCTTTCCTGGGAAGAGTTTTAGTCACAAGTTGTAGAGAAGAACATGCTACCCCTCCGTGAAATCTTTCTTGATGATTTGGACATCATGTCTTCTCTTAGTCCTTTCCTTGTAGAGCCTTGAGCTCTCGAATGCCAAGTCCCGCATTTCATCCAACTCCTCAAGTTAGACAATTCTACGCTCTCCTTCATTTTTGTAATCATAATTAAGGGTCTTAATTACCCAAAATGCACGATGCTCAAGCTCCACTGAAAGATGGCATGCTTTGCTATAAATAAGCCTATAAGGCAACATTCCTATTGGCATTCTGAATGCAGTTCGATAAGCCTATAAGGCATCATCAAGCTTGTTCGACCAATCCTTCCTTATTGTAGTGACCATCTTTTCCAAGATTTTCTTGAGCTCTCGATTTGAAAGCTCAACATGTCTGCTAGTTTGGGGGTGATAAGGTATTACCACCTTGTGCGTTACCCATATCTCTTTAGAAGGACTTCAAATTGCTTGTTGCAGAAATGTGACCCACCATCGCAGATTATCACTTGCGGTACTCCAAATCTCGAGAAGAGCTTCTTAAGAAATTGGATAACTACTCTAGCATCATTTATCGGTGACACCAAAGCTTCTACTCACTTTAAAACATAGTCTACTCCTACCAAGATATACTTGTTGCCATATGATGTTGGGAACGGTCCCATGAAGTTCAATCCCCAAAAATCAAAGAGCTCAATCTCTAGAATTCTAGATAAAGGCATCTTTTTCCTCTTTGAGATGTTTTCCTGTTCTTTGGTAGCGGTCACACTGCTCAACATAACTACGTGCATCCTTAAAGATGAAAGGCCAATAGAATCTATATTCGAAAACTCGAGATATAGTTCTTATAGCTCCATAATGACCTGAGTAAGGAGTGTTATGGCATTGCTCTAAAATATTTGCTACTTCCCAACTAGGAATGCAACGTCAAAGAACCCCATCATTGCACCTCTTAAAAAGGTACGGATCATCCCACACATATATCTGAACATCCCATAGAAATTTCTTCCTTTGGGGATAACTCAGATCTGTAGGAATAATTCCTCCAACTAAAAAGTTGGCATAATCCATATACCAGGGAGCTTCTACTCTACTCATTGTCATCAGAGTTTCATCCGAAAACTCTTCTTCTTCCTTTCAATATCCATACTGTCGCTTTTCTCTAATCTAGATAGATGATCTGCAACAACATTTTCTGCTTCTTTCTTATCCTTGATGGACAAGTCGAATTCTTAGAGTAATAAAATCATGTGCATCAAATGAGGCTTGGTATCTTGCTTTGAGAATAGATATCTCAAAGCTGCATTGTTAGTATAAATTATAACTTTCGAACCAAGCAAGTATGGCCTAAATTTGTCACACGCATAAATAATTGCAATCATTTCCTTCTTTTTTGTTGTATAATTGAGTTAAGCTCTTACTAGTACTCTACTTATGTAGTAGATGATGTAGAGCTTTCCCTCTTTCTTTTGCCTTAGCACACAACCCAAAGTAAGATCACTTATATCACACATCAATTTGAATGGAAGCTTTTAGTCTGGTGATAAAATCACAGGAGCTATGATAAGAGCTTTCTTTAGAGCATCAAATGCCTAAAGGTAGTGCTCATCAAAGTTGAAGGATACATCCTTAACCAACAGATTTGTTAGAGGCTTAGTAATTAGAGAGAAGTTCTTGATGAATCTTCTGTAAAATCCAGTATGACCTAGAAATGCTCTAACTCCTTTAACTGTAGTTGGTGCATCCATCTTCTCTATCGCCTCTATCTTAGCTCTATCAACTTTTATTCTAGCTCTAGAAATCTTGTGCCCAAGGACTATCCCTTTATCTACCATAAAATGGCCCTTTTCCCAGTTGAGCACAAGATTCTTTTCCTCACATCTCTTCAATACTTTGTCTACATTGTCAAGACAATGATCAAATAAGTCTCCAAAAATAGAGAAGTCATCCATGAAGATTTCCATAATCTTCTCATTCATCTCCCACAAGATGGACTCCATGCAACGTTGGAATGTTGTTGGGGCATAACTTAATCCAAAAGGCATTCTACGATATGCAAAAATACCAAAAGGATAGGTGAAAGATGTCTTCTCTTGATTTCTAGGGTACATTGCAATTTGGTTGTACCCTGAGTACCCATCCAAAAAGCAATAACAAGAATACCCCGCTATTCTTTCCAATATTTGATCAATAAATGGAAGTAGGAAATGATTTTTTCATGTAGTGTCATTCAATTTGTGGTAATCAATGCACACTCTCCATCTGGTCACTATTCTTGTTAGAATGAGCTCCCCTTCCTCATTGATCACAACAGTCATTCCCCCTTTTTTAGGAACACAATAGATTGGGCTAACCCACTCACTATTGGAAATCAGATAAATAATTCTAGCCTCGAGGAGTTTTATCACTTCCTTATTAACAACCTCCTTCATATTAGGATTAAGTCTCTTTTGTTAGCCTACCCTCGGCCTTGCTCCATCCTCCATGTGAATATGGTGTATCACAATTTCTGGGCTTATCCCCTTGATATCGGATATTTGCCAAGCAATGGCCTTAATCCATTTGTTCACAATTATGAGCACTTTCTCTTCTTCCTCCTTAGTGAGCTTGTTTGATATAATAATTGGTAATTTCCCTCCATCTATTAAGAATGCATATCTCAGATGCAAGGGTAGCTCTTTCAATCCTAAAGAAGGAGCCTTTACAATCGAGGATGGAGTCTGATATTTCAAATGAAGTTCGAGCTCCTCAAGTAGACCTTTCTTATCAACTTCCTCCTTTACTTCTTCCATAATATCCTCCTCTTCTATTTCTTGTTCTTTATCCTCAATTCTAGAAATATTTTCCTTGCAGAACTCGAGGACATACTCATACACAACATCAATTTTCATGCACATCCCTTCATCAAGAGGATGGCGCATAACACTTGTCATGTTAAACTCAACCTTCTCATTTCTAATTTGGAGTACCAATTTACCATTATGCACATCTACCAATGCATGTGCTGTGTTGAAGAAAGGTCTGCCATAAATCAGTGGATAGTTCTTATCCTCGGAGAAATCCAGAACCATAAAGTCAACTAGGAAGATGAACTTGTCAATCTTTACTAGGACATCCTCAACCACACCAAATAGCTTCTTAATAGTTTGGTCTGCCAACTAGAGAAGCATTGAAGTTGGCTTAACTTCACACAAACCTAGTTTTTAAAATATAGACAAAGGCATCAAGTTGATACTTGCGCCTAAATCACACATACATTTTGGAAACTCGGTTTTACCAATGAAATAGGGAATTGTAAAACTCTCCGAATCTTTTAGCTTTATCAAAAGATTCTTTGAGATTAGAGAGCTACAATCAGCCATAAGGGTGATTGTCTCTCCATCTTTCCACTTCTTCTTCTTAGTGACAAGTTTCTTTAGAAACTTGCCATAGTGTGGAACTTGATCTACCATCTCTAGAAAAGAGACACTTATTTGAACGTTCTTCATTTTCTCCATGAAATAGAGATATTTATCATCCATCCCTAACTTTCTCTTTACCCTCTGAGGATACACTAGAATAGGGATCATTGGTGGTAGTGGTACGTACACTTCTTCTTCCTCCACAACTTCTTCTTGTAGGACCTTATCCCTTTAAACTTCTTCCTCCTTATCTTTGTTTAGATTCTCCACATCACTCTCCTTAGCCTTCTTTTTGACTGATTGAGAAGCTAATTCTTCGCTACTTCTTAAAGAGATTGCATTAACTTGGCCTCGAGGATTTACTATAGTAGAACTTGGGAGAGAGCCACATGCTCTTTGGGCATTTGTCTTTACAATTTCCCCTAGTTGTACTTCCATGTTGCGCATGGCAGTCGCTAGCCCTTTTAGAAATTGTTCCAAATTGTTCTGCCTTCCTTCTTGGGCGGCTAATGCCTTCAATATTTGGCTTTGATTGTTGGATGATTCTCTAGTATGTTAGATGAAGTTCCATACCTTGTCAAATCAGTCTTTAAGGACTACCATTCTTTCTCCCAAAAATCTACGTGGTTGAAAACTAGGTGGTGGTCCTTGTTGTGGGACACGTAAAGGCAATCATTTATCAGGAACGATTGCCATACTGTCATCATTGTTTCTTTCTTTCCATGAGAACTTAGGGTGATTTCTCCATCCAGGATTGTATGTAGAGGAATATGGATTATTTCCCATTCAGTTTCTTCCTTATCCTGGACCATTAACAAAATTGACCTACTCTGTAGGTTGGTTCATCATGGCACATTGACTAATCTTGTGGCCAATGTTGCCACAGGCTTTGCAATGCTGTTGTACAACAACAGCATCAACTTTATTTAGGGTCAAATCACGCAACTGCTTTGCCATTAAATCTAATTGCACTTCAAAAGATGAGGAAGTATCAAGTTTAATCATTCCTCTTCTCTCGCTTTGCTCATTTACCTCTCTTAACTCTCTGATGGTTTTTTTCTCTCATTGGTGATTATCTTATTTGTTGCTGCCAGCTCTTCCAGAATATGATGGGCTTTACCCCTTTTCTTTCTCAGGAAATTTTCATTGGAAGCAGAATCAACAGTTCCCATTGTTGTTGGTGGCAGGCTGAAATAAAAAGTCTTAAGCAGACTCCTCAGACAAACCATGGTGCGGGCATTTTTGTTGCAAATCCTTAAATCTCTCCCAAGTTTCACTCAAAGACTCTCATTTGTATTATTTGAAGTTGGTGATCTCTTTAACGAGCTTGTTAGTCTTTGAGTATGGGAAATATTTGTCAAGAAAAGCATTTTCCAATTGCTCCCATGTGGTTATTGGAGTACCTTTGAGTTGCTTATACCAAAGTTTGGCCTTGTCCTTTAGCGTATATGGAAACATTTTGATCTTTACAGCATCATCAGATGCTCTAGAATACTTAAAGTTATCAGCTAATTTCATGAAGTTTCCCAGATGTTCATTGGGGTCTTCATTAGGCAAGCAATCCATAGAACTGACCCGAAGCTTGGAGCATATGAATCACGGCTGGCTTAATTTTGAAGTGATTGGCTTCAATAGCTGGCTGTTGGATTCCGGTTAAATCTCCTTCATATGTTGGTCTTCCATGGTCCATTAGAGAAGGTCGAGGACTAGGAACTCTATCCCTTTGATCTTCTTGCCTTTGGTCCATTCTTTCTTTCTCTCGTCTCTCCTTCCGTAGTGACCTTTCTAACCGTGCTATGTTCACTTCAATTTCTAACGGAGAATTATTGGTGGAACGGGTTAAGGGCGTGCATGTAACTTGTCAAGCAAGACAAGTCACTTGGTTAAAAAATAAAAATAAAAAGTAAACAAAAATATCCTAATCTAAGTTCGTAAACTAAATTGAGAGTCTATATCTCAATCCCCGGTAATGGCGCCAATTGATCACTTCTGGATTCGCTACCTATTCTACCTTAATTTTGCTTAACACTAGACGATCGATCGTCCGTTAAGTCTGTCTAGTGTATGCCAGACTAGGTTGGCATGTGCCAATCTTCGACCAATCTGAAGCTTTGGTGCGAGCCAAAGGCTCTCGGATGAACAAACCTGGTGTTTGCCAAGGGGGTTGGCGTGCACCAATTTATCAACAGAATTGCAGTGAATTGCAATAATGAGTAAGTAAGGATTGTCGTACACATGGATTGAGTTTTTTTAGGCGTACTCTTTGGTTTACTTACTAGTCTAGGATTATATTATGAAGTTTGGTTTGTTGAACACACGATCTAAAGTCAAGAACACAAAAATAAAGAGCACTAGAACTAACACTTAGATAGTTTGTTTACAAAATAGATTTTAAACAACTTAATAAACAAAAGTGAGCTAAGTACCTTAAAAACCAATGTAACCATTTGATTCAGGGGGTATTTGAAGCATGTGATATGGTCCGAGTATTTCAAAGGCGACCAATTTACACTTTCACTCTAGATTGGTCTAAATTGATCCTTAACTAAGCTTATAATAGCAAGATGTGCTTTTGCCCCCAAAAGCCATACAAACTTAGTTAAACACTAACTAATTATATTACTCAAAGGATAACCAGTAGCTAAGGAAGATTTCTCTTCTTTCAAAGCAACAAATCATCAAACTAACATCTCCATCAAACCTATCTCCTTTTGGTCTCAAGATTTAACTAAGTACAAAGGCTGGGTGATCAAGTAATTCAAAGTATGGCAATAAGCTCGTTAATAAGAACATATTCCTACACATTTTAACTCTTCTAAACCGTGGCTACATACAAGGCATCAAGGCACCAAACTCACAACAAACTACTCATACATGCTTGTTATCAACATCAAAGGCAATAACAAGAACAACATATATATATATATATATATTAAACAAAGGAAAAAGTAAAAAGGAACAAGACTTATCAAAGTCTCAAGCGTTTCCCCTCTTTCAATAGCTCGTCCAAGAGAGGGAGAGGTCTGGTTTTTTTTTTTGTCTATTTTTACACTTCTCCTCTCTTCTCTCCTCTTTTTACACTTAGAAAGGAAAATAGCCTATATACTAAGCTTAATACACAAATAGTTAACAAAATATCTAAACTAAAATATCCTAAGCTAAATATCTTCCCAAAATATCTACTAAGTCAGCCAATTGTGTTTCCCTTCCTCCCCAAAAGACTTAGGCCGACTTGCTTTATCCCCTATTTGTTTGTCCAACACTCAGCCATTTTTTCATTTCTGTCAATTTGTTCTAGCGTACGTCAGCTTCACTTGGCATGCACAAGTCTTCATGTTTTCTCCTTATCCGAGTGCAAATGGTCATCTATGTGCATGGTTATTCAAGTAATGGATCCTTGGCGTGCGCCATGTCCCCTGGCATGTGCCAGCTACCTATGCTTTCCACTCCTTGGCTTTGTGACTTCCCTCTCATCCTTGCCTTTGCGTGTCCGCTCGTGGGTCCTCCACTTATCCTCAAATATGCTCCTAAAAACAAGCAAACATAATAAAAAATGATAAACTCTACAAAAACACACAACGAACGAAAACTAGCACTACAACAACTAAAATGCAAATAAATCAACCTAATATTTAAGAACAACCTGCTAAAAGGACACGAATAATGAGTGTTTGTCATACTCATTAGATACACCATTTTCATGGTATCAGAGTGAAACTTGGCCTAATCCCTACTCTCAACCTAACAAATATCATGTCCAACCTCTTATTTGAGAAAAACAAGTTTGATTTTATTAATGGCTCACTTTCAAGACCTGCGCCCGACTCTGATGATCTCAACAACAAGATTCATTGAGATCACAGGGTGAAAAGGTTGTTAATGAACTCAATGACAAAGGAAATCTGTAGTAGTTTCTGATGTATTAAGACAACCCAAGAGATTTAGGCCAATATCTTCGAGCATTTTGGTCATGGGTGTGTGCCCCGAGCGTATAACCTCTGCCGTGCAATTTCAGTTCTTCATCAAGACTAGATGAGCATGTCAGCTTATTACACAAAGTTGTGTGCTCTCTGGGACAAAATCCAGGCCATTCGACCCCTTTAAAAGAGCTCATGCTTGAGGTGCAACCACAAGATGTACAAGCAGATTGTCAAGATCTAGGAAGAAGAGCAGATGTATGATTTTCTTATGGGATTAGATAAAGTCTTCAATACCATGAAGTCCCCAATCTTGATCACATAGCCCATTTCAAGTCTTTAATAAGCCTATCATCTGATCATGGAAGAGGAGCAATGTCATGCTATTTCATTAACACATAAGCCAGTAGCTGAGACGACTGTCTTTTACCTCTAGGGATGTGATGTACAAAAGGGAATGGGGTCCCAAAGAGCCAGTAGTGGGACTCAACCCAAGTGCTCTCACTGCCAGAAGATGGGATACATCAAGGAGAGTGGCTATGAGCTCATCAGATTCCTGATAATTGGTGACATAGAGGATGCAAAGCTAACTCACGTGATGGATGAGAGGCTCATTTGCATGATGGAAATCCTTGTGATGGAGGTTGATGTGATCAAAGTCCCAAAGGGCCTCACCGTACTACCTAGGTTTGCGTTGATGACAGCCCTGTGCTAGGGTTCTCGCAAGACCAATTGAATGGTTTGATGAAGCACTTTGGTCTCAAAGGTGTTTCAAATTCCTAGACACCATTGCCGCAAATTAAAAATTGCACGAACATCACAGGTAAGACACTTTCCTCTCACCCTTGGATACTTGATTTGGGGGCAACTAACCACATTACGTGTAACCCTGATTGGTTCACTAGTTCACTTCAGCATGAGTCATACTCTCCTGTGAAAATGCCAAACGGAGATGATGTACTAGTCCTTAGAATTGGTATGGTACATATATGATGGCCTAAAACTTGATCGGTTGTTATATATTCCAAATTTTCAATGCTATTGTCTATAAGTTGGTTGACTAGAGACTATCAGTGCACGATCATTTTTCTAATGGATATGTCTGTCATATAGGACTCAATTATGAGGACACCAATTGGATTAGGTAGGCAGTGAGATGGTCTCTATTATTTCGAGAGCTTACAAAAGGGGTGGTCTATTCAATAGTTCAGACATCGAATGAAGTCACTTGGCATCGATGACTAGAACATGCCTCGAGTGAGAAGCTTTGGAATATATCTTCATTGTCTAGTGTTAAATTTGGACACTCTCATTGTGATTCATATATTTGAGCCAAATAGACACGTCTCCCTTTTTCAAATAGTTCTATTCAGATAATGGCTTGTTTCAAGTTGATTCAATGTGATGTTTCGGGTTCGTACAAGACCTTACCCTCTTATGGCACTCATTATTTATCAACCATAGTCGATAATTTTAGCAGAGGTCTTTGGACTTGATGAAGAACAAGTTGGATGTTATACGTTACCTACTTGCCTACTTCCGTATAGTTGAGCGGCAGTTTGGAAAGAGGGTTAAAAGAGTCTGGTCTGACAACAGGATGGAATTTTACTCGATTGAGTTGCTAAGCTAATATGAAACCGAAGGCCTTATCTTTTAAACTAGTTGCCCATACACCCTATAACAAAATGGCATAGTTGAAAGGCACCATTGATACATTCTTGAGATAGCTCGATCCCTTCATTTTTAAGCTAACCTACCTCTTGAATTTAGGGGGAATATGTGCTGACAGTCATTTATCTTATCAATCAATTATCGTCCTACGTTCTTAATAACAAGACTCAATATGAGCTTATTTTTGGGAAGTTACCAGCTTATGATCACTTGCGAGTGTTTGAGTGTTTGGCATATGCCCATAACCACACTCGCACTAACAAGTTTGATGATTGTAGGAAGCCATGTGTTTTTGTCAGATATCTTTTCACTCAAAAGGGCTACCATGTTTATGACCTGCAAACTAATTGTTTCTATATGACCAGGGATGTCACTTTTGTGGAGGACCGATATCCATACCATATTTCACCTTGCCCTGGTCTCAAGGAGCCTCCTACTCCTGCCTCTTCATAGCCAATTATCTCAAATGTCCCGATTAATGATGTTCTATCACCACCTGTTGTAGAGGAGATCACTTCTGTCATTCCTGATTCTCCTACCAACCCGACTCATCTAGATAGTCATGATAGTACACCCACTGCTTTTGCTCCGATTGTTTCATAACCTTCCGAGGTTCTCCCATAGTTCATACATCACAGTACTTGACCCAAAGCTCTCCTAGCTCATCTTGGTGATTTTGAAGTTGAATTACCCCCTCGCTTACCATCTTGCCTGCCTCCTCATCCCCATCTAGTAATCTCATAACTTATCCTTTGGCACATTTTGTCAATTATGAAAATTTTTCTCATGCTCACCGGGCTTACCTCACTAGCATTATATCCCCTTTCTGAGCCTTGCTCTTACTATAAGGCATCCAAGTATTCTTGTTGGCGTGAAGCTATGTGTAGGGAAATTTATGTGCTTGAGATGAATCAGACATGGGATGTGGTTGACCTTTCTCCTGGCAAGAAGGTCGTTGACTCCAAGTGGGTCTACAAGATAAAGTTTCACCTTAATGGTGAGATTGAGTAGTACAAGGCTCGCTTGGTTGCTCGCGAGTTTCACCTTGAGGGCATTGACTATTATGACACTTTTGCACCTGTCACCAAATTGGTTTCTGTCATTGCTTACTTTCTATTGTAGTCAAGTGTAATTGGATCATTGAGCAGCTTGACGTGGAAAATGTCTTCATGTGCAATACTCTTAATGAAAAAGTGTTCATGACGATTCCTAACGGCTTTGCGAAGTCCTTTTATGGCTTAAAACAAGCCTTTCAAACTTGGTATGGTGAACTTACTATCATGTTAGTGATGCTCGGCTTCTGGTGTTCTTGAGCAGACCATGCTCTATTCATTCACCGCTAAGGTCCATTGGTCTTATTCCTGCTGGTCTACATTGACGACCTTGTTCTAGCTGGGAATAATTTAGTGCTACTTGCTCATGTCAAAGTCACTTTGTACTCCAGGTTTCAAAGACCTCAGCTGATTGAGGTATTTTCTTGGTATTGAGGCAACTCGCACGCCTGATGGTCTAGTTTTGAGTCAACATAAGTATTTGCTCGACATACTCAAAGAGTGCAGAAAGGAGGGCTCTTGGCCTAGCCCTATACCCATTGAATAAAACCACCACCTTCGGAAGATGGAGATAATTCTTAGTGATGCTACCCAATATTGGCAACTCATCAGGTATGTGATGTATCTCACGATTACTTGTCCAAACATCGTCTACACCATCAATATCCTTAGCTAGTTTGTCAATTGTCCTAGTCAAATCTATATGGATGTAGCTGATTGACTACTCCGCTATATCAAGTCCAGTCCTAACTAGGACATTCTTCTAAACAAGTCCACTAATTTTGGCCTAAGTGCATACTACGATGCTGACTAGGCTGGATGTCCTATAATGCAGCAGTCTGGCACTGGTTACTTCATTATATTGGACGGGTCACCTGTCTCTTGGCAAAGTAAAAAGCAAAAGGTAGTTTCACATTCATCTGCTGAAGCTGAGCATCGCTCGATGGTAGTCACCATTAGTGAACTTCTCTAGTTACGATGGTTGATGTCCAATTTTAAAATCTCATTTTCCGGTCCCATGCCTTTGGATTGTGACAATTAGGTAGCCCTTTATATCACTCAGAATCCTATTTACCATGAATGTACTAAGCATGTCGAGATAGACTGCTATTTTGTTAGAGAACAGGTTGAGTCTAATGAAGTTGCCCCTCGTAAAATCCACACGTCTCACCAACTTGCCAATCTCTTTACCAAAGGTCTAGGCATTGACCATTTTCTGGCTCTTGTTTCTAAGTTGGGCATTGTTGACCTCTCTAGTCCAACTTGAAGGGGTCTGTTACCCTTATTCCTAGATAGGAAATGTGCCTATCATGTCCCGATTAGTTAGCTGCTGGGATATTATTCCTTATGTAGCTTGTTGTAATTTTATCTTAATTGAATTAATGCATAATTAACACCTAATTATGAATTAATTACATAATTAACAACAAATACAATTCGTCAATAATTAACGTGACTTACTCGTTGAAGCATGTTTTTCTAGAATTGTCGTAACAAGATGAAGCTACTGGTTGGCTCATGATCATGAACGGATCAGACACGTGAACAATTTCCACAAACTTCTCAACTTTTGCGAAATCTATGAACTTTCAATACTAATCCAAAATTGTTTCTTTCTCTATGTGGATATGGGTGAAACATTACCAATCAATCACCAGCTTCCTCCCCCCTTATATAGGGAGGTCCAAAGCTTGTCAACTCACCCCATATGGGTGAGTAAGCTTCCCAATTGATGGGTCATTTTGCCAAGTGTCAATACTTAAAAAATGGTTATTGGGCCTTGCCTCTTAGGCCCAATAATGGGTGCCAAGTCCAACATCTCCCACTCACACATTATTGACTATAATCAACAAAGTCTCAGATTTTTGGTTAGTAAAGATTTTGTGCGACCAGCATACATCGAGTGCACTTAGCTAAATTCAAGAGCACACACACGGGCTACTTGAATAATAGCATCTCGATATTCTCATTACCTTAGGTATGCCTTATCCTAGGTTTCATCTCATATCCAATTGTTTGCATGTGATTTCAAACAATTTAATCATGTTCAATATGTGTTGCTCTTAACACAATAGGTGCGCACCATTGAACAACAAAATTCCAGGAATATGATCGATGAATAACCTTCTCCTTTATAAGTATTTCTTCCATCTGCTTTTCTAGTCAGTCTTGCCAGGTCAAATTATGAATCATGACCTTTTCATAGACTTTCTAAGCTAGCTTCACAAAATCATACTTCTAAAATACGTTAAGGATCATAAGGATAGTCTCACACTAGGGAAACTAAAATCACATAATGATTTCCCATCCATTGGTCGACTAAGCAAACATGATACTATCCATATCTTATGATATTCATTCCTCCGAAAAGGAGCGCATGTGATATAAATTAACATCATACTAGAGCATAAGCCTCGATGTTTTACTGATCAATAACTTTAGTTTACTTAAAACTGCTCTAGGCTATATAGACAGATAATGATAAGTTCCACTTATATCTTATCATTTGAATTTAAACAAAATTCAATGCAGCAACAAATGCTTACATTATAACTAATCTCGCACTTTAACAAGAACTTTTCTTATAGTTAAGCAAGACGGCATCAATATTTTAGAACAGGCACTCGATATAATAATATTCATAAAACTGCCTTATCTCATCAAGGAATCAACTCGTTAACTTCTACTAAGGTAAAAACCTGTGTGAGTGGGTTACTTTTCTGTCCCACATGCTCTTGTAATTGTTTCAAAAAAAAGAAACATTTACACAACCATATTACTAAAACAACCATATTATATTGAATAACTAATTCATTACAATATATACAAAAAAACATTAGCATCGACACAATCCCAAGGATCTGACGTGTTTCTCAAACACATCTCTAGATACAACCTTGGTCATAGGATCCACTATTATATCATGCATAGACATGTGTTTTATGCTAACCTCCTTATATGCAATCATATCCCTAACAAAGTGATACTAATGTGCTTTGCTCTGCTATGGTATCTAGGATCCTTAGCAAAAGCTATTGACACTTGATTATTACAGAATAAGCTTACAGGTCCTTTTGAGTCAGTTAGGGATAGATAGTTCAAAAACCTTTTAAACCAAACTACCTCTTGTACAGCTACCATAGAAGCAACATACTCAGCCTCCATAGTTAACAGAGAAACACGCTTTTGTTTCTTGCTACTCGACAAAATAGTACCTATATCAAGTGTGAAGGCATATCCTGACGTAGATCTATTCTCATCCATATCACCACCCCAATCAGCATCAGTGTAACCTCTCAATATCAGGTCTTGACCTTGATAAACTAGTGAGTATTATGCAGTCATATTCAAGTATTTTATAATTCCCTTAATTGCTTTCCAATGTGCTTGACCTAGGCTAAACTCATATCTACTAGCCATCCCAACATCATAGCAAATGTCTGGTCTTGTACATAATATTGCATACATCAGACAACCAACTGCATTAGCATAAAAGATTTTCATCATATCCCTTTTCTGTTGAGCTATTTTAGGACACATGTCTTTATTAAGATGATAGCCTTTGACAATGGGGACATATTTAGGATTGCATTTATTACATTGAATTGCTCTACTGCTTTACGTATATATATCTCTTGTGAAAGAGATAATAGCCTTTTTGAGCTATTTCTCGTAATCTTAACTCCAAGAATGTAATTAGCTTACCCATATCTTTTATTTCAAAGTTCGACAAAAAAGATATCCCTTGTCATTTCCAGCTATTAGTATGTCATCTACATACAGAGTGATAATGACAAACTTATTAGCTAAACTTTTCAAATAAACACAATGATCTTTGTCAATCATTTCTAAAATCATGTGACATGATCATATTATGAAAACGAATATACCATTGTCGAGAAGACTGTTTAAGGCCATATCTCATCAATTTGCAAACTTTATATTTACATCCTTTTTGGATGTAGCCCTCTGGCTGAATCATGTAGATTTTTTTATCTAATTCTCTATTGAGAAAAGCAGTCTTAACATCCATTTGATGTAGCTCAAGGTCTAGATTCCCTACTATAACTAGAATTATCCTAATGGATGTAAATATCACAACAAGTACAAAGTCTCCTCATAGTCTATTCCTTCCTGTTGTTTGAATCCTTGGACAACAAAGCGAGCTTTGTACCTTTCAATACAGCCATCAGCTTTTTGCTTAATCTTGAGAACCCACTTGTTCCTAATTGCCCTATGTCTATTAGGCAGATCAACCAATTTCCAAGTATGGTTTTTCTCTATCGAAGCCATCTTTTCTTCCATTGCTTTAATCCATTCATTTTTTGAGGAGATGTTAGAGCAGTAGAAATATTCTTAGGTTCATCCTGATTTGTAGGATTGCCAAAAGAATCTCACTTGGACCATTGTTATCTTTCAATGATATCAAGAAAGCATTACCAGCGCATTCAACCTCAAATCGTTAATGTGGAATATTAGTTCTTTTGGTTCTATGAAGTTCACGATTTTGATAAACATCTCTAACATATTTATCATAACCAGGAATAGTACTATCACTAAAGGGATAATCCATACTCCCACTAGAATTTGGAAATGTACTCCCACTAGGATCGTGAACTACCAAATCGTTTTGAGATAGAAAAACTTGATTTTTCTCCTCAACAATTCTCCCATTCGGTTGGAGCGATCCAGATGATTCTGCCTCATCAATTTTGTATAGCGTAAAATCACTTCTTACGTCTCCTAATTTTGGAAAATTGTTATCTAAGAATGTGGTATCCCGTGATTCATATTCTGTCACTTGTCCATTTTTGAGTTCACCTATGAAAATGTATCCTTTTCATACTTCAGAGTATCTTATAAAGATATTCTTTCTATCTCTCTGTCCTTATTTACAAAAAAAACTTAAAGTAAAATGGACATAAGACGCACACCCCATGATCTCAAGTAGCTTAGATCGGGTTTACGACTTGTCCACATTTTATAAGGGGTGGTAGCGACAGATTTAGAAGGGACTCAATTTAGAACATATGTGGCAGTAAGGAGCGCATCTCCATAAAAAGATATAGACAAATTTGCCTATGCCATCATAGATCTCACCATATCAAGAAGGGTTATGTTCCTTCTTTCTGCTACCCCATTTTGTTGAGGTGAATAAAGAATGGACAACTGATGTTCAATTCCTTTTTCTTGACATAGAGTATTGAATTCATCAGAAAGATAATCACGACCACGATCTATTCGTAAGGCCTTAATCTTTTGATCATGTTGATTCTCAATGAAATTCATAAAAATTTTGAAATAACTTAATGTTTCAGATTTGTGAGAAATCAATTAGACTAGACCATACTTACTATAGTCATCTATAAATGTGATGAAATAAAATACTCCATGTCTAGCCCTCACATTCCTTGGACCACAGATGTCAGAAAGAATTAATTGTAGTGGAAAATTGGCTCTAGTTCCTTTACCAAATAGTTTTCTTACTGATTTTCTTTTTTGACAATGTTTGCATGTTGGTAATATAACTTTTTCTAAATTATCCAACAGTCCTGCCTTAGCTAGACGGTTCATGCAATCTTGACCAATATGGCCCATTCTAGAATGTCATAAATTAACATCTTCTCGAGATGTTTTCACATTAATGACATAGGAAAAATAAGATTTTGATAACCAATCAATATCCAAGATAAGAAAACCATCAGATATATAACCAGATCCATAAAAGACATGTTCTAAAAACAACTTCATAGAGTTATATTCAATCAACAACCAAAAACTAAGAGCTATTATGATTGAAACAGAATCTAAGTTCTGGGAAATTTCAGGAGCAAACAACACGTCATGAAGAAGTAGGGTACATCTTTGATGTAGGTTCAATTTACATGTACCCATACCCTTCACATCTACTTGTGCATTGTTGCCAACAAAAATATATTTTGCTTCTATTAGCAACAGTCAGAAATCAACAAAAGCTTCATAATCTTTTGTTACATGGTTTGTCACTCCTGAAGCAATCACCCATATAGGATGAGTTTCAGATAGAAGAACACAACTAGATACATATAATTTACTCACCCATGA
>SOPF01028042.1:379384-487315 GCA_012979155.1 Hypericum perforatum | reverse complement strand
TCTTTTACCTCATGTGCTACTAGACTGAGTCATGTGAGCTTTAGGGTATACCTTAATAGCTAGAAGATGATCCTCTTCTAACTAAAGGTGATAGGCCACATCTTCAAATGTCGTAACATTATCTGCATGGGTAAGAGTCATTTTCATGTGTTCCCAGTTGGCAGGTAGGGAATGAATGATAGCTTGGATCTGCTGTTCATTATCATGTTTAACATTTGCCTGAGATGCTTCTTCATCGAATGATCAGGGCTTTTCTTATAAGTGTCAAATCTTATCGTCAAAGCACGTATGTTTGAGACAAAAAGCCTCCTAAATCTTTCTTTAAGAGCATCCCACAAATCTTTGGCAATGTCATAGATACGAAACTACCTAGTAATATCATTCATCATAGCACTAAGCAAGATGAGACGTGTAGTAGAATTTTTCTTTTTCCAGGATCAAAAATGCCTTTATCACGCTTGTGGTGTATAGTGCTACCTACTTCAGGTTCAGCTAATATTGTAGATATAGTCTCAAGAACATCCTATTCTTCTAGCACATATTAAATTTTCATACTCCAACTATCATAATTATCACCATTGAGCTTCAACTCCTTGTTGATCTCAGCGACAATTGAATTGGAAGCAATTGACATAACTAATGGGAATTAAAAAAAAATTATACATAAAAGAGTGATAATTAGGAATACGATACAAATCTACTATATATTATAACACCGAATGATATAAAGTCCTTGATTATCTTGAATTTGAAGTAGGTTACGGGTATGTTTCCCCTTACCCTTTGAGGATTAATCTCAAACCTTAATCATTCTATGTTCTTTGATAGTAAATAGAAGTGGATAAGTAATTAAACAAACACATTATTAATCACATAAAGCTCACAAACTTTTTATATACATTGGTATACAAGAGATTTTAAACACATACATATGCAAATAAAATTTCTATAAGTACCAAGTACATAATAAAGTTTCCCAAAAAATAACACATATATAAGGAAACTTCAACATGACATACTAAAAGTCATGTTTAATATATTTCAAAACTTACTCCAAAATATATTCAAGTTATAGAAAATTATCCTAATAATCTTTAAAACTTAATTTATACAATTTTAGTTAACATAACATATTTTATTTAATTAAAATGGAAAAGCCCAACAAATAGGCCCAATTTTGACTCAAGTCAAAATTGACCAAAATCATATTCGGCCGAATTAAGAAACCAGAGCAATTCGACTAATTTCAATTAAATCAACCCGGGGTATAAAAGATTTACGGGGAAACCATAAAATTACAATTTTGCGCCTCTCATATTCCATTTCCCCTTCACTCTCTTTCTCTCTGTCTCATTCTCTCTCCCCGAACCTTTTCACCGATGGCTTGATATGAATCAGATCAGGAAGTTTCATGCTAATTTCAATGGATTAATTCAAGATTCATATCACAACCTTCTCAAGACAGCGGCTCCACTGCGGTGAGTCAGCGGTCACCACTGGTCGGGTTCGACTTGCCGTTGGCTCCTAAATATGGTGGTACCGACCTTAAGGTCCATTACTCTGTGTTCTCCTTCGTCCTCGAGTTCTCCCTCTAACGTTTCCAGATTTAAAGTCGTCAAACACACAACTTGGGCAACGAAAATCAACAAAAATGCGATGACACATCGTCGGGGACTTGTCGTAGAGTAGATTCTGATCTTTTTCAGGTACCATAACTATCGGTATCGGCCAGAGTGAGCATATTGAGGATTTGAGAAAAAATCACAATTTTAAGGTTCCTTTGGATGGGGATTTTGGCAAAATTATAGTTTAATACCAACAAGTTTCACACGTTTGCACACAAGGACGAGCCTCAGCAGTTGCAAAAACAAACTTCAATTCAGTATCAAAGTTTTTGTGCATGCGGAAAAAAGGACAATTCCTTTATCCGTGTGAAATACAAGCTGCAATTTAGTCCTCAGGTTCTTAATTAAATTACATTCAAGGACAACAGAATGTAATTTTTATTAAAATCACAATCAAACTCGATTTTTGAATCAAATAAACACAATTAAACCTGATTACAAAAATCATATAACAAAAAGAACAATATCTAAGCATGCTCTGATACCAATTGATGGAATTAATACATAATTAACACCTAATTATGAGTTAATTACATAATTAACAACAAACACAATTCGTCAATTATTAACGCGACTTACTCGTTGAAGCGTGCTTTTCCAGGATAGTCGTAATGAGATGAAGCTACTGGTTAGCTCACAATCACAAACGGATCGAACACGTGAACGATTTCCACGAACTTCTCAACTTTTGCGAAATCTATGAACTTTTGGTACTAATCCAAAATTGTTCTTTCTCTGTGTGGATATGGGTGGAACATTACTAATCAATCACCAGCTTCCTCCCCCTTATATAGGGAAGTCCAAAGCTTGCCAACTCACCCCGTATGGGTGACTAAGCTTCCAAATTGATGGGTCATTTTGCCAAGTATCAACACTTGGAAAATGGCTGTTGGGCCTTGCCTCTTGGGCCCAATAATGGGTGACCAAGTCCAACAGGTATATTTTTTTATCAGTTAGGTAGGTTTCCTGTTTAGCAATGCTACGTCTTTGTATTTGACTATACGTCTTTTATCAATACAACATATGTGGGATACACCATTTTCAGAAACGTCTAATTAAAATTGAACAGTATATTTCAGCAACGGAAAAAATTAGTACCATAGAGACGGCTGAAATTTTTTACACAATAATTACTCCTGAGGTATAGATTTAATCTTTATTAGGGATAACCACGGAATGGAACGGACGTCTACAAGTTCAGTTGCTAAGCAAGCACAAAAACAAACAAAGCAAGCAAAACAGGCCCAGAAAAGATGCAGCAACAGAACACAGGCTCGCTGTCAGAGAAAAGAAATCAGAACTCCACCAATTACATAGAAGATGCATCTGCCTTGAGCTAAGTGTCAAGGGATAGGAAACCGTAGCAAAGAGACTCAAGATCGCGTGGAAGTTGAATTTTTTAGACGATATCTTCAATTTAAGTATTTAAATAAACAACATTAAATTTGGAAGCATGATATGACTAGTACATGCAAATAAACAATTCTGAATGAAAACGCAAATTTCCTTTAAAAACTAAAAAATTTGAATAGTTCAGTGTCTTTTAAACTAATTTGTATGTTGTAGATGTAAATTAGAGAAGATTTAGCAATTAAAATCCTACCGCATTTAGACAAAAACATGTTAAACCACGTGGTATTTAGTACCCATGGTTAGGTCGCCGCGAAAGCTCGACAAAAACAACGGCTCAAAATCGGAAGCTTGACAGTTGCTGGCGAGAGTATCCTTTTATTTGGTTTTGCAGAATTTTGATTACAATTTTTGATTTGCACGATATAAATACAAATAATGTGAAATCACAATATAATAAAGTGCACTTTTTCTAAAAAATTGATAGGTGGAGCGAGGAAGGATAGGTAGGGCTATTTTGAAAGAGTTGAGGTGTTTTAGCATGGTAAATGGTTTGTAAAGCATATTTTGATAATTTAATGTGACAATTTAATTGGAATTGATGTAAGAATTGGTAATCAAGGATTAATGAATTCGATTTCTCAAAATTCACGAATTGATTTAATAAATAATATACTTACTATATCCAATCGTAGCGACTCGTGAGTATTTTACCCCTATTATTTACGTATCCATGCATTATTTCCACTGTGTACCTTTAAAAAATGTAATTCCCTTGCTATGTTAATAAGATTGGTTCCTTACAATTTAACACTCCGCAACTTTCCAGTTTCCCCCTTGACATTCCTCCTCGATCTTCCACCCTGGGCTGAAGATGTTCCCAAAATCCCCTACTATATTCTTTGGCGGTCGGACCGGTCAAAAACTCAGATAGCAAATAGCATATAGTTGAATATTTAATCTATTTAGTTGGCGGATTTTGTATTTTAAAAGTTGAAATTACATGACTAATATAATCATTATATTAATTACGCATTTGTTGTAACGTGTAATTAAAATGAACGACATATACCAACCAAAGCTCGGCCTATTCATATGAATTTTGAAATGGTTGAGTATGGCAAGAAAGAAATTGATGAATTAGAAAAAAAACAGGATTAATGCAAAAATCCAAATTTGATTGTGCAGCATTCTATGTTGTAAAAAATTCTGAAATTGAACGACGAGCACTAAGTCTAGTTATTAATTATAAATTATTAAATGGCATAAATTTCCATTTGTATTGTCCAAATGGGACATTAAATGCAGTTTTGTATCTATCTTTAAGATGGATTTGGACTTGTGAGAAACCAGACTTCATATCAAACTTGGAAAAGGGAAATGATGCATATAAGCAATTTAGCAAAAACAATTTATACGGTATAGGATACTAATAACAATACATAACTGAAAAATCTATTTTACGTTACAACAAATGCGTAATTTAATTATAATAAGGTTAAGCGGGTTGGTTAACAGCAATATTCCTCAATTCATAAAAAACAGCAATATTCTTCCTTCTAAAAAAAACAGCAATGCAATGAGTTGTCTCAAATATAGGTTTTATTAATAATTTTCTACCATATAAATAATAATAATAATGAGCTGTATTAGTATTCCTAGTTTCCTTTTAGCAATAAGATTCTCACAAGAATATTTTACCGAGGTCGGACTCCCTCCGGGGGATCTCCCCTCGTTAGGATGTAATAGCTAATTATTAAATCTATGGGCTCTACCGTTTCGTTTTAACCAAAAATAAAATGTTGAAAAATTGAATAAAATTAAGAATAACCTTTGGATTTTTATTCGAATTTGTTGGATTATGTTAAACATTTTCCTATTTTATATAAATGTTTCCATGTTTGTAAGAAAAAAATTGAGTGTCACATTAGCAAGACATTTCGTCACTAATGACATGTCATTCAATATAAATGAATCAAATTATTTATGCATTTGTCTCCAAGATGGTCAAAATCAAGAGTATGCTTCTAAATCATATTAACAAGACACTCGTTAGAATATAAGTGAATCATATCATTTATGTTGTTATTTTCAAGGTTGCTAAAATCAAGAATATACTCTTAGGTTACAATATTGTATGATTTGTGATTATTCTACCCAGAATTTTATGTAAGATCAAAAGATTATTAGGATAGGATTGTTGGGTATATTTTTAAGATCTCAAGATGTGTGATGTACCTTTCAAGATTTTTATCAACTAATTTTCTTTATTCTAGATGAGATTTGTGCTAGATTTTTAGAGGATATTTAGTTTTTATTTTTTGAGAGAACTATATGTGATGCTTTGTAATTATTTTAAAAGTATTCGATGAATAATATAATTTAAATTATCATGTAATTCTAACCATAACTATAATTTTTATTACAAATACAAGGTCTGATCAGACTAACTAAAATACTATGTTAAATTGTAATTTTAGATGATGTTTGAGAAAATTATATTTTTAGATTATGATTTATTTTTTAATGATTCCTATAATTTTATTAACCATTCGTCAGATATATGATCCTATAATCTATGATTTTTTCATACCCAAACGATGTTTAATAAAGTCCAAATCTTAAAACTTTAGTTGCCACAAATGTTTTCCTTTAATATCATAAGACCAAAGTGATTCAATTTTATAATATTTAGGAATTAGCCGGACCTATTTTCTGACCCTCTCAACGTGTCTTCTACTTTCATCAATAATCGATAAAATAATCATGTCCAAAAAATATTTTACTTTCATAAATAATCGTAAACAATTCAAAACCAAAAAATCGAACAGTCTACGATGGCCCTTCAAAATGGCATGTCCAATGAAGAGCTAGAACCTACCAAACGAAAATCGCAAAGACTACAAGAAAATAGAACTTGGGAAATCTTTCATCCAAGAAATGCAATTCCTGAGACATCTCTTAAAAAGAAGATGAATTTCCACTCAAATTACAATTGTTCCATTGCCTGTAACACTCAATTGTGGCATTTCCGTTATTAATAGAAAAGAGAACATTTATGGCATTCAGCGAATATCATGAAGAAAATTCTGAAATCGGAGACTTGGCGCCTGCCAATCACACGTCTTAAATCACTTGGCGTCAACCAGCAACCTAGTGCCCGCTAATCCTCGATCAACCACATCCCAGCGATCAGTCGCTCAGGAATCTCTCCGATACTTACAAAAACACATGACAAATCATATAAATCTATTCCAATATTAGAATACCCAACAAAAGACTATGACGAACCAAAATATGACAGATTATAAATTGTAGAATCGAGTAATTGAGGAATTGGGATTATATTTTCTTGATCAATACAGCTAATTACAATGTACACATTATATAGACGCTAATTTACAAGAACAATCGAACCAATTAAGGAATCTAAATAATCTAACTAACGTAATTACATAAGTGAAGAAGAAAATCGCAGCGTATCAACTGACCATCTTCCAGACCTTGAGTTTCCATCTGTAGCTCGAGCAACGGTTTCTTCCTTTCATAGATCGACACCCAACATGGCAAGGATTATGGACCACCAGCTGGTTGATCCAAACCTTCCATAACGAGCAACCAATCGGAGCTGACATTAACATAATTATCAGCTGTAGTTTCCCGATTAGCTACTCAATTACTTCGATTAGGATCTTCGCCTACAGCTGGGTCTTCTAGGCTTGATCCATCGAATCCTTGTGATCATGTTAGTGCTCTCATACTTCCAACACTACCTCTCAAGCTGGTGAATGGAGATTCAACATTCCAAGCTTGTCGAGGATGATTTGAAATTGTCGTGATTGAAGTGGTTTGGTGAAGATGTCAGCTAGTTGGCGCTGACTGCATATGTAAGGTGTGCATATGTCTTTAGATTGGACCTTTTCCCGAACGTAGTGGCAATCCACTTCTATGTGCTTGGTACGTTCGTGAAAAACTGGATTGGCAGCTATGTGTACAGCTGATTGGTTGTCGCAATATAGCTTAATTGGGGATGTAATTGGATAGCCGAGATCTTCTAGTAGATGCTTAATCCACATCAGTTCTTTGGTGGCATACCTCATAGCCTGATATTCTGATTCAGCTATAGACAGTGAGACGACCGTTTATTTTTTGCTTTGCCAGATGACTAGATTACCACCTACGAATGTGCACAAGCCGGATGTGGATCTTCTATCGCTCTCATCCCCGGCATAATCTGCATCACAGAAAGCAGAGACCTCTAAGTGACCATTATTTCTTAGCCAAATCCCCTTACCTGGACAGGACATCAGATATTTGAGTACTCGTTCTGCCATCTAGATGTGACTTGCTCGAGGACGGTGCATTGCTTGACTTAGTAGACCCACTGCAAAAGAGATATCAGGTCTGGTCATAGTAAGATATATTAGTTTACCTACCAGTCGTTGGAATGATCCAACATTGGGCTCGAGTTCTCCATCTGTCAAGGAGAATTTGGTCCCGAATTCTACGGGTATAGCAGTTGGTTTACAATCCAAGTTCTTTGTTTCTTTCAGGAGGTCCAGCACGTATTTTCTTTGGCATAAGAACATGCCTTTGTCTAATTGAGCGAATTCAATGCCTAAGAAATACTTGATTTTTCCCAACTCCTTGATGTCAAATCTCTCCCAAAGTGAATTTTTAACTTTGTAATCTCAGAAGCATCATCTCCAGTTATAAGAATGTCGTCCACATAGATGACAACAAGAGTCTTGTGATGATTATAATTTCGAACAAAGGTAGAGTAGTCATTGATGCAGCATTTATAACCAATGTCCATGAGCTCTGTGCTTAGCTTTTGGTACCACGCACGAGGTGATTGCTTTAACCCGTACATCGCCTTATTAAGTTTACAAACCATACCTGTCTGTTGTAATGGATGTCCTGGAGGAAGATTCATGAAAATTTCTTCTTCCAGATCATCCTGCAAAAATGCATTCTTGATATCCATTTGATAGACAGGCCAATTATGATTAACAGCTATAGATAATAGAATGCGAATCGTGTTCATCTTCGCCACGGGTGCAAAGATTTCATTGTAATCAAGACCATGAACTTGTGTAAATCCACATGCAACCAACCTAGCTTTGTGTCTTTCAAGAGTACCATCGCTCCCATACTTATTTTTAAAAACCCACTTACACCCAACCGCATTCTTACCTTCAGGAAGTTTCACTAATGTCCAAGTTCGATTCTTGTCAAGGGCGTGCAATTCTTCTGCCATAGCCTTTTGCCACATAGGATAACTTTTGGCTTGATCATAATTAAGTGGTTCGTGATTGTTATCAAGTGTATTTAGAAAACATTGATATCGACTAGAGATAGAATTGTAGGCTATATGTTTATCAATTGGATAAAGTTTGGAATTGTGACATTTAAAATCCTTAAACCTGGAAGGAGGCTTATGTTCTCTTCTTGATCAAGTGTCCTTGGTTTTGTACTTAATGTCTCAATGTCTTCGCCTTCCCCTTCTGGATTAGTTGAATTTTCACTTCCTCGTTGGTCTCCTGCAGTAAATTTAGTGTGTAAGTCAAGATTCTCTGTTGAGCTGAAGTTCATACCTTCATCTGGAGGTGCAATTGAGTCTGGATGATCTTGGAATTGGTCTCCCTGATCTGTCTCCAGCTGGTAATGTCGCGAATTTTGCTGCAGCTGCTGCTGATTAGAGCATTGTTCTTGATCCATCGAATCCTTGTGATCATGTTAGTGCTCTCATACTTCCAACATAAATAATTCACAAAACAACACATAAATTTTTATACGCTCATCAATAAAATATATGTTAAAATAATAAGCGTCCTTATAATTCTTGTAAAAAAATGATTGTATCTAGATTTTGACTAAGTCATAGCCTTGAAATGTCGAAGACGGTCATGTTTATTCACGAATATTAATGCACCTTCATTTACATCGCTTTTTATGATATAAAAATTTATCTTTTAAAAAATAATCGATTTAATCTCTAAGTTTTTCGTAGTTGCTTTGAAGTCTCAAAAATGAAATAAACCCTAAAATCCCAGGTACCAAGATACATGACGACGATAAATACTTTTAACAAGATTCATTTCATAAGACCAATGCACTTCACCTTGGGGTCGAGATATTATCTTTTATAAGGTGACTCTAGTAACCTTGATTTATTTTTAATGTCTTTTTTATAACATCTCATACTACAAGTAAGGGTTGACTTTGCTATTTTCAATGTATGCTATGATTATTAGCTATGAAGTATTTTTATCTATCCAACATATTTATGCCAATAAAAAATATGTTCAATTATATAAAAAAATTAAGTTGGGTCAATTGAACTCACAATAATCTATGTGGCTGTGCCACTGACATCTTAGAGTCCGTGCTTCACCAAGTTTGGAAGCTTCTTCTTTATGATATTAGGGATGTCTATATGCCTTGTATTGGTGTTGTAACGGAGGTGAGTGTTGTATTTGATCAACGGGGTGGAGATGAACAATTAGCAATGTTAACGTTAATGGGGTGTCAAACTCTCCCAATGTGCTCTTCTCTCTTGTGGTTTTTTCCCTCCAGATCTTCTCACAAGAAGGTTTTACCGAGGTCGCAACCCCCTCTGAGGTATCTCCCATCATTAGGATGTAATATCAAATTATTAAATCTATGAGCCTCCATTTTAACCGAAAGCAAAAAGTGGAGAAATTGAATAAAATTAAGAAAAAACTTTGGATTCTTGTTTTGATTTGTTGGATTTTGTTAAACATTGTCCTATTTTATGTAAATGTTTCCATGTTTGTAAGAAAAAAATTAAGTCTCACATTAGCAAGACATTTTGTCACTAATGACGTGTAATACAATAAAAGTGAATCAAATCATTTTGGAGTTACCTCCAACATTATCAAAAGCAGAGTATATTTATAGATCCCAATTAGCAAGACATTTTTTCAATATTGACATGTCATACAATAAGTGAATGAAACCATTTATGAAGTTATAAGGTTGTTAGAATGCAAAGTATATTCCTTAGATTACATGATTTTATGATTTGTTATAGTTCTACCCATCCAAATATTATACGATACCAAAAGGTTATTAGGATTAGTATGATCGTTGGGTATATTTCTAAGATCTCAATCCAACTTGCAAGATTTTTGTCAACTAATTTTCTCCTTTCGAGATGAGATTTGTGTTAGAGATTTGGAGGATATTTATTTTTTATTTTGTTAAAAAAATTATATTTGACGTTTTGTGATTATTTTAAAAGTATTTGATGGTTAATATAATATAAATTGTCATGTAATCCTAATTATAACTATGATTTTTATTACAAATACAAAGTCTCATCAAACTAACTTAAATGCTATGTTAGATTAAAATATTAGATGATGTTTGAGAAAATTATACTTTTAGATTATGTTAAATATATTACTTTAGTAATTTCTATAATTTTGTCTATTTGGTTAGATATACGATCCTCTAATCTATAAATTTTCTATACTCTAACGATATTTAGTAAAATTTAATTCTGACAACTTTAGTTGACTCAAATTGTTTCCTTTAACTAGGGTATCATGAGACCAAAGTGGTTCAATTTTATATTATTCGGGATTGATTAGGGTTTATTTTGTGACTCTCGGCGTGTCTTATGCTTTCATAAATAAACGTTAAAATAATCATAACCAAAAAATATTTTACTTTCATAAATGATAGGTAAAAATCAAAACCAAAAAATCAAACAATCAACGATGGCCCTTCAAAATGGCATATACAATGGAAAAACTAGAAACTACCAAACGGAAATTGCAAAGACGAAAAGAAAATATAAAATGGGAAAATCTTTCATCCAAGAAATGCAATTCGTGAGGCATCTCAAAAATAAAAAAAATATGAATTTCCACAGAAAATACAATTTTTACGTTGTCTAACACTATCTTGTGGCATTTATGTTATTAATGGAAAAGATAACAATTATGGCATACGGTGAATATCATGGTGAAAATTTTGAAATCGGAGACTTGGCACTCGCCAATCACACCGTCTGTAAGTCGGTTGGCGTCAACAAGCAAGCTGGCGCCCGCCAATCCTTGCTCAACCACAACCCAGTGATTTCTGTCATCGTTCTTGCTCCAATCGCTCACGAATCACTCCGGTACTTACAAAAACACATGAAAAATCATATAAGTCTATTCCAACATTCGAATACCCAAAAAATACACAAAAGATTCAATATGACAAGACAACACATGAATTTTTATTTGCTCGTCATTAGAAAATATATTAAAATAATAAGGGTCCTTATAATACTTGTAAACAATGAGTGCATCTAGATTTTGACTAAGTCATAGCCTTAAAATGTCTAAGACGATCATGTTTATTCACGAATATTAATGCACCTTCATTTTCATTTACATAACTTGTTATGATATAATAATTTATTTTTTTTAGATAATCAAATTAATCTCCAAGTTTTATGTAATTGCTTTGGAGTCTCACAATTGAAATAAACCCTAAAGCCCTAGGGACCAAGATATATGACGAAGATACATTTTTTTAACTAGAATCATCTCAGGAGACCAATGCACTTCAACTTATAATAATTGGGATTGAGATAATATCTTTTTTATAACATCTCATACTACAAGTAAAGTTGGTGTTGTTATTTTCAATGTATGCTATGATTATTACCTATGAAGTAATTTCTTGTCTATCCAAAATAGTTTCTTCTCCCCGAGCATCATCCTTATCACCACTTGAGCTATACATAAAGTTGATACTATTGAGAGATCCTAACCTAATTATAAGTTAGTAACAATATTCTAGTCTACCTTGATTTACGTCATGAAACATCTAATTTGGACGATGTTCATTTTAGGTCACCCATTAGAGATCTCTAAATAACTTAGGATGCCCAATAATATAAAATATCGTGAACATCTCATACAGGACAAGCTGAGGGGACAATCACATTTTAAACACCAACATTACCACATTAATATCGAAGTAAAACCAGTTGTTGTCCCCACAGTTTATCATGTTGGAAATGTTCGAGACATTTTACATTGTCAAACAACTTGAGTTATTTAATAGGAGTCTCCCAGCACATGACTAATATTGCCCATGCGCTCTCTAGCTACATTGGACTTCCTAGCAATGCTCACGGCTTGCTTTCAATATTTTTGATGATGTGACTAAAAAGAAATACTGTACAAATTGGATATTTCATGAACTAAACCAAGGGATATTAGATTACTATTACTACCTCCTAGTTAGGTTAGGATCTCGTAATTGTGTATACTTCATATACTGCTCTAGACAATATCAATACAAGAGCAATGGAGATAAGGATGATGCCTTGAAACATCCAAACAATTACATGGAGTATCAAACAAATAATTAGCAAAATAATTATGAGGACAAGTTCAAAGTATTACGCAAGTATGCCCTGAACTTAGTACTCCCATTAGTAATAGTAACTGAGTTAACAACCGTGGTCGGTGTAACGACCAAGGAGAGAGAAGGGTTTGGGTGGGGGCCACCCATTATTTAATTGATTTAATTTTTTTGTTTTTTCTTATCTAAATTTTATCTTACTTTGTATACTTATCACAATATTATTCGAGCCCAATATTTTTAAAGGTAAGATTTGAGTTGGAAAAAATCATATAATTATCTATTGAATTTTATAAAATAAAAAATTACTAACTTTGGATTAAATAAACTATTTATATATTATAATAATCTTAAGCAAGTTCTATATAATTTGAATTATTACTAATTTAATGTTTTTCAACAAAAATTAGTAATATTTTATTTTTCAAAATTAATAATTTAATGCCGAGTACGAAATTTATATAATCAAATATAAAAATATGAATTAATAAATTAAAGTTAATTGAGTTGATAATGTGAAAGATAGATACATTAATTGTTTATTGACTAGGATGGGTTGGGTGAGGACTGATGTGAGTAAAAAATTGAGTGTAAATGGATGGGTTGAGGTGCACTAGATGGTCTAAGCATCGAGACTAGTTACAAAATACTAGATTTTTTTTTGGAATACAAAATACTAGATATCGGCATCATTTAAGTCATATAGTAACCCTTGCTCTGAAAAACCGGAATTTTTCAAAAAAAAATATATGTAAAAAAAAAGACTATGAAGCTACAGTTTTATTTTCTTGTTCTTGTAAGTAGAACTAATATAGTTAAGAAGAATTGAATCTTGAAAAGTTGCTCAAGTATCGCATAAAATTATTATATGGTTCTACTTAGGAGAATTAAAATAAATATCTTTAAAAATATATTAATTCTTTGGTTATTTTTTAATCAAAGAAATTTAATACAGGAAACAATTTTTTTAAACTAATGTGTGCTTATGTCTTTATTTGTTTCTTTAGGTATTTATCCTACTCATTTAACAATAAAAATATATCTACATAGCAATTATTAATTGGTAGTTACATACTAAATTACTATAAAATTTATCAGTATGTTCCATCGTACCTATTTCCGTCTGACATAAAGAGAATGTTAAGAGATTCCTAAGTGGCAGATACGAAATCCATCTCAGCAGCTCATCGCCTTTCTCTCTACGGATTATGATCAACAAAAATCTTTATAAAAAACACCGCGAATATGATTAACTAAACGTCAAAAGGGTTACCAACCCCTTCCGCTATCACTCTATCAGATATTTATCCTTTTCAAAGAATGAAAACCGAAACAGCATCAAGCACCACAACGAAAACAAGATGAGAGGGAAGAAACAACACGAACGAACCTTGTCGGTTACAACCCCGGAGAGCAAGGCATTGGCATCGGTCTACAAGACAGGTGGCCATCCCTGCAGGTTACTTCAGCTGCACTCAGGGGGTACGGCAGGGGGACCCATTATCCCCGCTACTATTTGTGGCAGCTGAGGAGATCTTTAGTAGACTTCTCCAGCAGGCTGAGACACGAGGGGATTTTATGGGTTTCCGCTCTGCGAGAGGCAGCATGTTTCCATCACACCTATTATATGCTGACGATGTGATCATTTTCGGCCAGGCCTCCAAGGCCAACTGTCGCACTCTACTTCGACTTTTACAGGACTATGCGGATGTCTCGGGTCAGTTCTATAACCCGGAGAAGTCACGAGTCTACTTTACAGAGTCCATGTCACCTCGTCAGCGCAGAGGACTCCTGGATATTCTCGGGATCTCGGCAGGTCAGATGCCATTCTCCTACCTTGGCATTCCTCTCTTTTGCGGCCCTCCCGCCGTTCTCACTTGCAGGTCACTGCGGACACCATCATCAGCAAGTTTGAACAGTGGAAGGGTTCCTCGCTTTCCCTCGCAGGAAGAGCTTGTCTAGTGCAGTCAGTTATCCTTAGCTCACTTACGCACTCCATGATGATATACCAGTGGCCAGTTTCACTCATAGATCGAGTGGACTCGTGTATGAGGAACTTCATATGGACCGGTGACATCCACAGACGGGCCTCCTGTACGGTGTCTTGGGACAGAGTCTGTATCCCAAAAGGGGAAGGCGGCCTCGGAATCAGATCGATCAGACAGGTGAATCTGGCATTCCTGAGTCGCCTCACCTGGACTATCTTACATGGCTCAGCACAGTATATGGACTGCATCCGAGCCCGCTTGATTGATAGGACAGACATGACAACCCGGAGGTACGTTCGCTCTTCTATCTTGAGGGGAGTGAGGAACTGCTTACCAGATATTGTTAGGTCTTCACGTGTGCTAGTGGGAGAGGACTCGACAGCCAATTTCTGGTTAGATAATTGGCTGGGTTACATCATAGCTGAGAGGGTGGGACTCCCGGAGCATCTTTATTCGCTGTGCACCTTCACGGTTGCAGACTGTTGGCAGGATGGTCGTTGGGTTTTTCATAGACGACTTTGTGTAGCTTTTCCGAATATTATCCGCGATATCAGACACCATCAGTTAGGTCCCCCAGGCAGTGACAGGACTGTATGGGCCCATTCTAGAGATGGCCTTCTGACTTCTAGATCTGCCTATGAGCATCTCCGACCTAGTCACCTCCCGGTTTGTTGGGGATCTTGGATCTGGGACGCCACCATACCCCCTAGGCGATCTGCTTTCTTATGGCGTGCTATTCTCGGCGCACTTCCCACTACAGACGCCATGTTTCACAGAGGATTCATCGGTCCAAACATTTGCTGCATGTGTTTGGCCGCTGCCGAGTCTCTAGATCATCTGCTGATCAGATGTCCGATTGCTGCTGCCTTCTGGAGATACATCTTTGGTATTTTTGGGGTCTCGTGGAGGCCATTCTTGAGCCTCAACGAGTTGATCACAGAGGGGATGCAGCAGCGCTTCAGTCCACAGGTGGATCGACTATGGAGGGTAGCTATCGTTTCTGCCGGTTGGCTTTTGTGGACGGAGCGCAATGCGCGCATCTTCAGTGACCAGCGACGGAGCTTAGATACACTGATTTTTCTGCTCCGCAGGTTGGTCAGTGAGACGGTAATCTTTGACTCAGGGAGGTGCTTCTCGTCAGTGCGTGAGCAGTCACTACTACGAGACCTCCGTATTACACCGAGGTCATGTCGGGCTCCGCGTATTATCGAGGTCACTTGGCGCTGCCCCCCTCCGAACTGGCTCAAGTGCAATACGGATGGTAGTTCCTTGGGGGCCCCGGGACAGGGCCGATCGGCTGGAGTATTTCGCACTAGCAGAGGATTCGTCAGGGGTTGTTTCAGCAAGAGCATCTATAGCTGTTTCGCTTTCGAGGCTGAACTCTTTGCGGCTATCCTAGCGGTGGAGGCAGCCCATGAGCGTGGATGGCACAGACTGTGGATCGAGACTGACTCTATGTATGTCCTCACCAGATTCCAGACCCCACAGGCGGCAGTCCCTTGGAGATGGCACTCCCGCTGGCTCCATATGACACAGATCCGAGCTCAGATGCTGATTCGCGTCACGCATATCTTCCGGGAGGGGAACTCTGTCGCGGATGCTCTGACACACCTCACAGAGGATGGCTGGTGGCCGAACCTTCCTTCCTCGCTCACAGGGTTGATAGGCCGCGACATGTCAGGCCAGCCCTACCACAGGTTTGTCCCTTGAGGACCTGATGTTTCTTCATCTGAGACCTGCTGTGGATGATGTGCCGGGCACTGAGCCTGGGCTATTAGGGATTCCGAGCGAATGGGTCATGCCGATTTTTCTGCATGATTTGTCTTTTGTAGTCTCTTCCCTCTTACCTCATCTGACTGCCAGGCTTGTTGGCTAGCTGGTGAGGCGCTATTTTGTACACCTCTCCCATGACTACCAGGCATGTTGGTTAGCTGGTGAGAGGTTTCTGTCCCACCTGACTACCAGGATTGTTGGTCAGCAGGTGTTTTGTGGGCTTTCTGTGTTTGTTTGTATAACGCTTTTTATTTTATTTGATGGCAGTTCTTGAAAAAAAAAAAAAAAACCATGACCCAGGATTAACGGAAAGAGCTAACAACCAAGGAAGAATGGTGAGGTGGGTTTGGGAGAGAGGGGGAGCGGGTCTCAGGGAGGGAGGAGGCTCATATTTTCCGCCTCTCTTGTCAGTTTTTTTTATTTATTTTCGTGGTCCTTATTTTTCCCAGCCGGAATCCATATTTTTCACAAGGCAAATTCCTTTCCTTTAGTTCCCTAGTGTATGACTAAATCTATAATTGGTTTGTATGTATAAGATTTATCAGATTTTTTGCATACGAACATGTAATATTTTTTAATGTAAATGACTTTTTATACCCGTTCAAAAAAATCAAATCCTCATAATTATTTTCTTAAATAATTTATTGTACAGGGATGCAGCTCCTTATAATTAGAGACCAATAACCGTTGGGAGGCTTTTTCCCAGAAAAATGTTTTTTTTTAATTTATAAATGACTAAAGAAGAACAAAATGCTAGTCTCAAATTTCCCCAAATAACAATACCAATTTGTGATAATTTAGGCAAATATGAGAGGCATTGTATGACAAGAAGAGGACCTCGATTTTTCGGGCAAATTAATTTCGGGTTTCATGTGCTCTTTATTAATGATTATGACCATAGTAAAATAATTAGGTCATTGTCTAGAAGCAACCCAAGTCTACTTTATTAATGATTACGATCATAGCACGACTTGCAGTTTACAGAACGGGCCACTTCCTACGCAATATCGACCATAACCTACGGCTGCAAAGACATCGGCTTTGAGACCTACGGAGGCTACTGGAGGTCAAATCATTTAATTAGATAAGAGAACAGTAAGCTTTCTCCACGGTTGAATCCATCCGCGTCGCTTGTTCACAAGGATCCACAGTGGACATAAAGGAATTGTTTCTTGCTTTCTCTAGCAATGTTACGGCGATGGCGTCGTTTTGGAAGTCGTCGAAGGAGAGACACGCTATGTACACGCCTATGATCAAGTCTATGAGCGAGTCATTCGGAGGTTCGGTGTCGCGGATTTTTCCCATCCATCGGGTTTCTTCCTGCACTCACCGGAGTGAAATCCAATATCGTGAAGCTGTTTAAGAAAGTGGCGGTGTGCTTCAGAGTGTCACCGAAGAGCATAGAGAGAGGAGAGCCAAAGAGGGAATGGTTAGAGATGGTGAAGCAGATAATCTTCTCTTCTTGATCTACAAGAACACGGTGGTGACCGGCTCACGTTCTAGTTGACCACGGACCACATCAAAGCGATTATTTTTGTAAAAATATAATCACTTTTCCAGAGTTTATACCATGTTTGGTTATGTTTGGGTTTTTTTCAAATTAGTGTTACAATTCATGATAAATTATCAAAATGCTACCCTAAAAAATTAAATTACAAAAAAGGTGCATACGGTGGACTGTTTTGTAAAAAAACTGTCTTTTAGACCATTAGACGGGTAAATTACCTGTCAATACCAATAGACGGATTTTTTTCAGTTCTACCAATAGACGAAATAAAACCCGTCTATTGGTATTGACGGGTTAAAAATTCATTTATTGATTTTTAATTTTTTTAGTTTTTCATGCGTAGATCTCAAAAAGTTATGCGGATTCAAAAAAACTATTCTCGAATCGGACATCCGAGCACCAAGATATCGCTCTTCAAAGTTTTTTTTACATAATCACTCAATTTACACTTTTTTGAATTTTTTGAATTTTTAAATTTTAAACAAAATAAAAGAAAAACAAGAGATGAAAAAAGACTATTTTAAATAAATTTTTATATTTATTTTTCGTGACTCTTGTTTTTTGTATTTTTGTATTTTTTTTCTTAAAAATAAGAGACAAAAAAAGTGTTTTGTAACGAAAAAATTATCTTTTGTAAATTTTCAAATTTATTTTTTCTGTCTCTTGTTTTTAACAAAGTAATAAAAAAAAGAAATAGGAAAAATATATTTGAAAATTTATTTAAGATGGTTTTTTTCCATCTCTTGTTTTTTTTAATTTAAAAAAAATTCAAATTGAGATATTATGTAAAAAAAAAACTTTGAACAGCAATATCTTGGTGCTTGGATGTCCGATTCGAGAAATTTTTTTCAATCTGCATAACATTTTCAGATCTATGCATGGAAAACTGAAAAGAATTCAAAAAACTAATAGACGAGATTTTAACCCGTCAATACCAATAGACGAGTTTTTTTCCATCTATTGGTAGAAGTGAAAAAAAAACATGTCTATTGGTATTGACAGGTAATTGACCAGTCAATTGGACCAATAGACCGGGTTTTTTTACAAGATAGTCCAACATGGACACCTTTTTGTAATTTAATTTTTTCGGGTACCATTTTGATAATTTATTGTGAACACTGTGACACCCATACGATTTATTTTTTTAGTGATTCAATAATTTTGTCTATTTGGTTAGATATATGATCCTATAATCTATAATTTTTCTACACCCAAACGATGTTTAATGAAATCCAAGTCTTACAATTTTAGTTGCCTCAAATGTTTTCCTTTTATCTAGGTTCATATCATAAGACCTAAGTGATTCAATTAATAATATTTGGGATTGAGCCGGACCTATTTTGTGACCCTCTAAACATGTCTTCTACTTTCATAAATAATTGATAAAATTATCATAACCAAAAAATATTTTACTTTCATAAATAATCAAAAAAATTGAAAACTATTATGAATTATTTAATTATGGATGCCATTTTCCCATGATCTTTATCCATCACTCAAGATTGTAGGCACTTTCTACCATTCTCTTATCCACTTCACCGCTTATCCACTTCTCCATAAAGTTAGTTTAGTGAGTTTAGTGGGTTATAGGTTGGTTAATCTTTTGGCCTATAAATACACCCATGTATTGCCATGTTATACACATATTTTTTTTGAGATAATAATGAGAAGTTCATTTTCCCCTCTCCTACTCTCTTTTTCTCTACACTTACTGTTATTATCTAATTTGATAAAGTTCACAACACGTTATCAGCATGACACTCTACCATATCCTCAATATCATCTTGAGAAGATCGAGCTATAACATTGTAATTAATTTATATGATTTTATTTATTGTATTCTGTTAAATACTATTCACAACTTTCATAATGCATTACGAAGTTGTGACTTGCATTTCATCATCATACATTTTGCTATTCTCGTAAAATAATAAGGTCTGATATGCTTATTTTTTTCATTAAAATTGAATTGTATGATTTTGAAACCTACTAGTTGTGTTATTAAATTAAATCATAATAAAATTTATTAATTTTAAACCATCTAATAAATCCCTATATGATATTATATATTCACTTCTTCACTAAATTGACAAAAATATAGATCATGAATATTTTTCATAATTTACTGATTTATGGCGATAAATTATGTCTAATATTATTTTGTCTCTTTATGATAGTCATATCATGTCGAATCTTGCCAAACTTGATTATGTCGCATATCACGAGCAAAAATTATTTTTCATGGATTTTAGATGCCAAAATTCATCTTGAAGCTCATGGTCTTGGAGAGACTATCAAAGAGAAAAATACAGTTTGTGCGCAGGATAAGTCTAAGGAGATGATTTGTCTTCATGGTCATCTAGATGAAGGCTTGAAAATGGAATACCTCAAGATAAAGAATCCACTAATCTTTTGGGTTAGTTTGGAAGACATGTATGAGCATTAGAAAACTGTGATTCTCCTAAAAGCTTGTTATGATTGGATCCATTTACGATTCCAAGATTTTAAATTTGTGAGTGAATATAATTGAACTCTATTTCGTATCACTTCTCAGCTGAAATTATGTGGAGAAAAGACTACTGATTCTGATATGTTAGAGTAAACATTCTCCATATTTCACGCATCTAACATGCTCCTTCAGCAGTAATATCGTAAAAAAAATTTCAAGAAATATTCTCAGCTAATTTCTTATCTTCTTGAGGCTCATCAAAATAATGATCTTTTAAGGCGCGACCAACTGATTATGCTCTATTCCCTGAAGTGAATGCAATAAGATTTAATTATAGAGGCCAACGTCGCGGTCGTGGATGTGACAATAATCGTGGAGGATATTATTACCATGGTTGTAATTTTAAGTACACATCTTGCCACCTGAAGTGGGAAAACAAAGAGAAGAAAGCTAGAAAAGATGGTGATGGTGGAATGAAAATTTAAAATTTATGCCATCGTTACGGCTGTAAAGATTATTGGTCTCGCACATATCATGCATCAAATCATCTTGTTAATGATGATGGTGGCACTGATATTATAAATATGGAGGATAACATCGACTTTGGACAAAATGACTTTACTCATTTGGATGTTGCAGATTTTCTTATTGAGTAGTATTTTTATATTAATGTTTCATTAGTATAATGTCCTAGAATTTTCCTTTATCATGCTTTTGAATATGCTTTTGAATTCAATGTAATGTTCCTTAAACTTTTCTTTATCATGGTTTGTTTTTGAATTTAATATAAATATTTCTTTTATTATGAAGAGTATGGAATTGGTTCGAGTTGGATCATCTATCAAAGAATGAGATTTGTGTTTAGGAGATAGTGTCACAACGCACACCATACTTAAGGATGATAAATATTTCCTTCATTTGAATATGCATGAAACTAATGTTACGAATTTAATTGAAGGCTCCGGAAGAGCCAATTTATTTTTACCTGGAGGTACGAATTTTTGTATAAATAATGCATTATATTCTCCTAAGTCTCAAAGAAATTTATTGAGTCTCAAAGATATACGCCAAAATGAGTATCAGGTTGAGACAAAAAATGAAGAGAACAAGGAATATTTATTTATCACAAATATTATTTTGGGTAAAAAGTGTATGTTAAAAAAATTATTCGCTTATTCATCTAGTTTATATTACATGTATATCAGTGCACTTAAAGCACATGCAATCGTAAACCAGAATTTTTACTGATTTTGCTATTTGGCATGACTAGTTAGGCCATTTCGGTTTAATTATGATGCGAAGAACTATTAACAATTCATGTGGACACTCTTTAAGGAACAAGAAGATTTTTCAATATAATAAATTGTCATGCATTGCATGCTCTTAGAGCAAATTAATAACTAGGCCATATCCAGATAAAAATAGGTATGAATCCATTAGATTTTTGGAACGTATACATGATGATATATGTGGACCTATTCACCGTCTATTTGGACCATTTAGATATTTTATGATACTAACTGATGCATCCACTAGATGGTCACCTGTATCTTTATTATCAACTCGCAACCTGGCATTTGTTAGACTATTAGCTCAATTAATTCGATTACGAGCTCATTGTCCAGATAATCCAATTAAAATTATTTGTCGCGATAATGTTCGTGAATTTACTTTGGAAATATTCAATAATTATTGTACAGCCATTGGTATAAATGTCGAACATCCTGTAGCTCATGTTCATACTCAAAATGATCTTGCCATATCATTTATTAAATGAATTCAATTAATTGCAAGATCATTGCTTATGAGAGCAAAACTCCCCATTTTAGCTTGGGGACATGTTGTTTTACACGCAGCAATATTAATTCATATTAGGCCAACAAATTATCATGAATTCTCCCCATCTCAATTGGTTCATGGTCGGGAACCAAATATTTTCCATTTAAGATTTTTTGGATATGCAATTTACTTTTCAATTACTCCACCACAATGCACTAAAATTGGATCCCAAAGAAGATTGGGAATATATATTGGAATTAATTCTCCATCGATAATAAAGTACATTGAGCTATGTATTGGAAATATATTTATGGCACAATTTGTCGACTGTCATTGGGGGATAAAATAAGCAGCTTGAAAAAGATATTAGGTGGAATGAATCATATTTGAGCTATCTGGATCCTCAAACAAAGAAAAGTGAATTTGACGTTCAAAAGATAATTCATTTTCAAAATTTAGCTAATCAATTACAAGACATATTCGCTGACCCAAAGAGAGTGACTAAGTCACATATTTTGGCTACTAATGCTCCTTTAAAGATTCATATTCTTGAAATGACAATCAATTATTGCCAATGAAAATAGGGCACAAATGAAATGTGGTAGACCTATTGGTTCCAAATATAAAAATTCTCGTAAAAGAAAAGGAGCAAATTTTTAAAGATGGTTAGAATGAGGATATCTTGACTCCCGAAGAGTCCCCAATCAATATTCATATCAAGGAAGGGCAAACTGAAGAGTCGCTTTGGACAAAAGATCATGTACCTGAACATTTTGATAATCATGAGATCTCAATAAATTATGTTATGACTAGAGGAAAATGGAACCAAAATGAAGTTATTGTCGATGATATTTTTGCTTATCATGTAGTGATAAGTGTTGTAGAAGGTGAAGAGGATCTAGAATCAAAATCTATCAAAGAATGCATGCATAGAAATGATTGGTCAAATTAGAAAGACGCAATGAAATCAGAATTAGATTCACTTGTGAAAAATGAAGTTTTTGGACTGATAGTCCACACACCCAAAGATGTAAAACCCATAGGATATAAATGGGTATTTGTGCAAAAATGAAAATGAGAAAAATGAAGCTGTAAGATATAAAGCATGACTTGTCATACAAGGTTTTTCTCAAAGACCTGGTATAATTATGAAGGGGCATATTCTCCTGTGGTGGATGTAATCACATTTTGATGTTTGACAAGTCTAGCAGTAAATGAAAAGTTGAATATGTGTTTAATAGATATTGTAACAGCCTATTTATATGGTTCACTTGATAATGATATCTATATGAGAACCCCTGAAGGAATAAACATCAAAAAAAGTATGTGATTCAAGTCAAAAAGGACTATACTCGATTAAGTTATTTCGATCATTATATGGGTTGAAACAATCAGGGCATATATGGTACAATTGTCTTAGTGTCTACTTATTAATGTATCTCTGAAGTGTCATATCTTAGTGCGATAGATGCATTAATGTATCTGGTTAGTCATACACGACCTGATATATCATTCTATGATAGTTTATTAGCAAGATATAGTTCTTCACCTACAAGAAGGCATTAGAATAGAGTGAAACAAATATTTTGTTATCTTCGAGGTACAATAGATATGGGCTTGCATTATCCAAATGTCTCAAAAGCATACATAATTGGATATGCAGATACAGGATATTTATCTGATCCTCATAATGGTCAATCACAAACTGGCTATTTATTTACATGTAGAGGTACGGCTATTTCATGGCATTCTATGAAATAAACTATATCAGCCACCTCATCTAATCATTCTGAAATTTTGGCTATTCATGAAGCAAGTCGAGAGTGTATTTGGCTAAGATCTATTGTCAAACACATTCAAGAATCATGTGGATTACTTTTTTAAAAGGAAATACATACGACCTTATATGAGGACAATGGTGCGTATATCGCCCAATTGAAAGAAGGATACATTAAAGGTGATCGGACAAAGCATATATCACCAAAATTCTTTTTCACACACGATCTTCAATAGGATAGAAAGATAATTGTGCAACAAATTTGTTCAAGTGAAAGTTTGGCAGATTGGTTCACGAAATCTCTACCTACTATAGTTTTTGAGAAGCATTTCATAATATTAGTCTGAAATGACTCAAAGATCTTAAGTGATGTAGACATGAGGGAGAGATGTTATTTTACGTTGTACTCTTTTTCCATAACTACAGTTTTGTCCCGACGAGTTTTTTGAGTAAGGTTCTAATGAGGCAAGTTATTCAAATGGCATCCAAGGGGGAGTATTATGAATTATCTAATTATGGATGCCATTTTTTTATGATCTCTATCCATCACTCAAGATTGTAGGCACTTTCCATTACTCTCTCATCCACTTTACCACTTCTCCATAAAATTAGTTTAATGAGTGTAGTGGCTTATATGTTGGTTAATTTTTTGGCCTGTAAATAGACCTATGTATTACCATATGATATATATTTCTTGAGATATTAATGAGAAGTTCATGTTTCCCTCTCCTACTCTTATTTCTCTCTAAACTTACTGTTGTTATCTAATTTGATAAAGTTCACAACAAAAACCAAAAAATGAACAATCTACGATGGCCCTTCAAAATGGTATGTCCAATGAAAAGCTAGAACCAAACGGAAATCGCAAAGACGACAAGAAAATAGGACATGGGAAAATCTTGCATCCGGTAAATACAATTCTTGACACATCTCTTAAAAAAAAGATGAATTTTCGACTCAAATTACAACTGTTCCATTGTCTGTAACACTGAATTGTGGCATTTCTGTTATTAATAAAAAAGAGAAAAATCTTGGCATTCAGCGAATATCATGGTGAAAATTCTGAAATCGGAGACTTGGTGCCGGCCAATACTTGATCAACCACAGCCCAGCGATCAATCGCTCACGAATCACTCCGGTACTTACAAAAACACATGACAAATCATATAAGTATATTCCAAGATTCGAATATACAAAAAATACACACAAGACTCAATATATGGCAAGACTATAAAGAACCAAAATATGACAGATTATAAATAATTCACAAGACAACACATGAATTTATATATGCTCATCATTAAAAAAATATTAAATTAATAAGCATCTTTATAATACTTGTAAAACTAATGAGTGTATCTAGATTTTGACTACGTCATTGCCTTAAAATGTCGAAGACGATCATGTGTATTCACGAATACTAATGCACCTTCATTTACATCGTTTGTTATGATATAAAAATTTATCTTTTAAAAAATAATCAAATTAATCTCCAAGTTTTATGTAGTTGCTTTGCAGTATCACAATTGAAATAAACACTAAAACACACGGTACCAATATACATGAAGACGATAATTTTTTTAAAGATTCATCTCATAAAATACTAGGTACCAACCTTTATTCGGGGTTGAGATAATATCTTTTATAAAGTGACTCTAAAGGTTGGCTTTGTTATTTTCAGTGTATGCTATGATTATTAGCTATGAAGTAATTTTTGTCTATCCAACATAGTTTCTTCTCCCCGAGCATCACTCTTATCTCCATCGCCTTTATGTCGGTATCGACTAGAGCTACACATAAAGTAGATACCATGGAGAGATCCCAACCCGACTATAAATTAGTAATAATACTCTAATCTCTCTTCATTCAGATCATGAAAAATCCAATTTACACGATGCTCATTCTCAATCACCCATTAGGGATCTTGATAAAGAAATCATGAACAAAACAAGCAACCGCAATGAATCTAGAGAAGCGCGTAATAACAATATTGATCATGTACTAGAAAATTCCATGTTAAATAATTCAAGATGCCCAACAGCATAAAATATCTTGAATGTCTCATATAGGACAAGCTGAGGTGACAGCAACAGTTTAAACACCAGCATTACCAAATACCGAAGTAAAACCAGTTGTTGTCCCTACAATTTATCATGTTGGGAATATTCGAGGCATTTTATGTTGTGGAACAGTTTGAGTTATTTAACAGGGAGTCCCACATAAATAATATTGGCAATATGCTCTCTAGCTACATTGGGCTGCTAGCTATGCTCGTGGCTTGCTTATTAAGATTTTTAATAGTGTGACTAAAAATGAATACCGTTCAAATTGGATATTAAGCTATGCTCGTGGCTTGCTCCACTCGATATCAATACAAGAGCAATGGAAATAAGGGTGATGCTCGAGGAAAAGAAGTTACGTTGGAACATCAAAAACATTAAGTGGAATATCAAACAAATATTTAACTAAATTAATTATGAGGACAAGTTCAAAAATATTACGTAAGTATGCCGTGAACTTTCCTACTCCCATTAGTAATAATAACTAAGTTAACTCTAGTTCCCGCATCTTACGTGCATTAACATAAACAAGATCTGATGGCGAAGCAATTGCAACCATGAACGAGTAAAATTATAAAATATTAACAACAGGTGTGTGCATAGGTTTCCCATATAAAATAAGAAAAATAGGTCTATGGATATTTGGTTTGCTCGGCGACAATTGTTGACAGAGACGGTTTACATCCACTCTCTCCGAGTTTTTATGGATGCATATGGGGCTAAAAAAATGACAAAAGTAAATGTCCGTTTTTACTTGAATGTCATTATAACATAAAAAACTAGGTCACATATAAAAAGAAAGATCTATTACTTGCATCTATCTATTATTCCAAAATTAGAAACGAGTCCCATCAATATAACTAAGGACTAACACCATCAAAAAGCAATTGCACAATATGGTGTTTGTTTCTAGTATAAGAGCAAATCAAATAAACGATTAAATTTAGCCATCATGATGATTCAATTTTGTATTTGCATTGTGATCCAAAAAACTTGTGGACGTAAGCATCGAGACTGGTACAAAATAATAGATTTTTTTGTGAAATACAAAATACTAGATATCGGCATCATTTAAGTCATATAGTAACTCATGCTATGAAAAACCGGAATTTGTCAAAAAAAAATATATATATGAAAAAAAAGACTACGAAGCTACACTTTTATTTTCTTGTTCTTATAAGTAGAACTAATATAGTTAAGAAAAATTGAATCTTGAAAAATTGATTAAGTATCACATACAATTATTATATGGTTCTACTTAGGATAATTAAAATAAATATCTGGAAAATATATTAATTCTTTGGTTATTTTCTAATCAAAGAAATTTAATCTCGGAAACATTTCTTTTAAATTAATGTGACTTTATCTCTTGATTTGTTTCTTTAAGCATTTATCCTTCTCATTTAACAATAAAAATATTTAAATCTAGATATTAATTATTAATTGGCAGATACATACTAAATTACTATATAATTTATTAGTATATCCCACCGTACCTATTTCCATCTGACATAAAGAGAATGTTAATAGATTCATAAGTGGCAGATACGAAATCCATCTTAGCAGCTCATCGACTATCTCTCTACGGATTATGATCATCTAAAATGTTTATAAAAAGCACCCTCGAGGATGATTAACTAAACGTTAAAAGGGTAACAACCTTGTATCAAATTATTTAAGGGCTTCAATAGCCAGAGAATCCGAGTTCACAAAAATCGAATTCCTCGTCATAATCTTGGAAACCAGAGTTTGCTCCGGTCGCAACCCCTTCCGCTGTCACTCTAGCAGATATATATCCTGTCCAAAGAATGAAAACCGAAACAACATCAAGCACTACAACCAAAACAAGACTCTCTCGGACAAGACGAGAGGGAAGAAACAACACGAACGAACCTTGTCGGTAACAACCCCGGAGAGCAAGGCATTGGCATCGGCCTACAATACGGGTGGCCATCCGGCGGTTAGCAAGCGTCGGAGATCCGGAATGGTTAGGGCTTGGAAAGACGGAGCTTCTTAACCGTCCTGCTCGGCCTCCTCATCCCGATTTATTTATTTCATTGCATACGTCGATCAACTGACGCGACTAGGCTTTATATAAGTAGAATCCAGACACATAAGGAGAACGTGGTAATGCCGTTACATAACAACCTTAAATTTACGACAAATGTGGTCAAAGCCACTTTAAGGAATAACAAACTATGACCCAGGATTAACGGAAAGAGCTAACAACCAAGGAAGAATGGTGAGGTGGGTTTGGGAGAGAGGGAAAGCGGGTCTCAGGGAGGGAGGAGGCTCATATTCTCCGCCTCTCTTGTCAATTTTTTATTTTATTTTCGTGGTCCTTATTTTTCCCAGCCGGAATCCATATTTTTCACAAGGCAAATTCCTTTCCTTTGGTTCCCTAGCGTATGACTAAATCTATAATTGGTTTGTATGTATAAGATTTATCAGATGTTTTGCATACGAACATATAATTTTTTATTATTCTAAAAAAAAACATGTAATTTTTTATTTCAATGACTTTTCATACCCATAAAAAAAATCAAATCCTCATAATTATTTTCTTTAATAATTTATTGTTCAGGGATGCAGCTCCTCATAATTAGAGACCAATAACCGTTGGGAGGCTTTTTTCCAAAAAAAATAAATTTTTTATTTATAAATGACTAAAGAAGAACAAAATCCTAGTCTCAAATTTCCCCAAACAACAATACCATTGTGTAATTTAGGCATATATGAGAGGCATTGTATGACAAGAAGAGGACGTCGATTTTTCGGGCAAATAAATCTCGGGTTTCATGTGCTCTTTATTAATGATTACGATCGTAGTAAAATAATTAGGTCATTGTCTAGAAGCAACCCAAGTCTACTTTATTAATGATTACGAGCACGACTTGCAATTTGCAGGACGGGCCATTTCCTACGCGATATCGACGGTTTTTTTTTTTTTGTTTGATGTTACTATTCACTACAAATTACCAAAATGGTGTCCCATGCACGAAATTCCAATTTTGGTGTCCGGCCGAAATTTTTTCCGTCTATTGGTTCAATAGACGGGTTTTCAATCCGTCTATACCAATAAACGGATTTGTTTCCCGTCTAATGGTAGACGGGTCACAAATCCGTCTATTGGTTGGAGCCAGATTTTATTTGGTCTATCGAACCAATAGACGGGTTTAAAACCCGTCTATTGGTTCGAAATATGAACACTTGAAGATGTTCACTTGAAGAAGATGAACACTTGTTTTTTTGTCTATCGGGCCAATAGATGGGTTAAAAATCCGTCTATTGGTCATTTTATTTTTTCAAGTCGTAGATCTTAAAAAGTTATAAAGATTAAAAAAAACATTTCTCGAATTGGACATCCGAGCACAAAGATATCGCCCTTCAAAGTTTTTTGAAAAATCTGTCAATTTGACTTTTTTAATTTTAAAAAAATGAAAAGAGCATCTTTTGTAAATTTTTAAATTAATTTTTTTGTAAAAAATAAGAGACAAGAAAAATTTTGAAAATTTAAAAAAACTTTATTTTCATCTCTTATTTTGTATATCTTTTAAATTTTTTAAAAATTCAAACAATTAGAAAATTTTGAAATTTGAAATCAGTAAAAAAAAATTTGAAGAGCAACATCTTTGTGTCCACATGACTTTTTGATATCTACCAAAAATAAAAAGACCAATAAAAAAATAAAAATTAGAAAATTTTGAAATTAGAAAAAAAATTTTGAAGAACAATATCTTTGTGCTCGGATGTCCAATTCGAGAAATTTTTTTTTAATCTTCATAACTTTTTGAGATCTACAACTTGAAAAAATAAAATGACCAATAGACGGATTTTTAACCCGTCTATTGGCACGATAGACAAAAAAAACAAGTGTTCATCTTCTCCAAGTGAACATCTTCAAGTGTTCATCTGTCGAACCAATAGACGGATTTTAAACCCGTCTATTGGTTTGATAGACCAAAAAAAATCTGGCTCCAACCAATAGATGGAAAAATTTTTCGACCGGACACCAAAATTGGAATTTCGTGCATGGGGCACCATTTTGGTAATTTGTGGTGAATAATAACACCAAACAGAAAAAAAAATCCATATCGACCTACGGCTGCAAAGACATCGGTTTTGAGACCAACGGAGACTACTGGAGGTCAAATCATTTAGATAGATAAGAGAACAGGAAGCTTTCTCCACGGTCGAATCCATCCGCATCGCTTGTTCACAAGGACCCACAGTGGGTAAAAAAAATTAAATTGAGTGATTATGTAAAGAAAAACAATTTGAAGAGTAATATCTTGGTATTTGGATATTCGATTCTAGAATTTTTTTAATCCGTATAAGTTTTTGAGATTTACACGTGAAAAACTAAAAAAAATTCAAAAAATCAATAGACGGGTTTTTAATCCGTCAATACCAATAGACAAGTTTTTTTATCTATTGGTAGAAGTGAAAAAAAATCATCTATTGGTATTGACAGGTAGTTTACCCGTCTATTGGTCTACTAGACGATTTCTTATAAAACAGTACAATGTGGACACCTTTTTTGTAATTAAATTTTTTAGGGTATCGTTTTGGTAAATTATCGTAAACAGTGACACCCATTTCAAAAAAAAATCCGTTATGTTTATATTGCAAATTACTAACAAAGTACCTCATTTGAATTTATACAAAATAGACCAATCAAAGCTAGATGATAGAAAGCAAAACCAAGCTAGAATCTTTCCTATGTTCGGAATATATACTCTACCGCCGTAGATCAGCTGGGTTAACCTTATTTTTGTTGAAAATCAGATTTTTAGTTCGAGTCTTATTGCAATTGATATTTAGCTATGGAATACAATTTACAATTCACATCAGATCTTTATTTCCATTTTCATTTTCTTGCATGTATCTTAGGATATGCTCTCTGCGGGGATTGAGACCTCATGCACGACCTTAGAATGGACGATGTCCCAGCTGATGGCAAACCAACAGAGATGAGAAAGGTGCAAGCTGGACAAAAAAAAAAACTTCACACATTTAAATATTTTGATGCGGTCGTAAAGGAAGCTCTAAGGTTGCATCCACCTTCCCATTTTTACTTCCCAGAAAAGTTCGCGAGAACTTGAAAGTAAATGGATATGAGGTACCGAACGACACTACAGTTTTCGTTAACGCTTGGGCAATCAAAAGAGATCCGAAATATTGGAGCGAACCCGAAAAGTTTCAACCTGAGAGGTTCCTCGAAAACGGCATTAATTACAAGGGGACGAACTTCCAGTTCCTTCGTTTTGGTGCTGGAAGAAGGATGGATGCGTACTGGGATTTTGTTTGGCATCACCACTGTAGTGGTTGCTCTGGCCAATTTGCTTTACCATTTTGATTGGGAGCTTGAAGGCAGAGAATTTGGATATGCCAAAGCTTTTGGCCTTGCAACCATGGAATTCTCCACGGAAAGTTCCTCTGCACTTGAAGGACACTCCATGGAATTCTCATACTGTTTGAGATCTTGTTGATTCAGTGAGGTAGACATTATTTATGTTGCTCTTACGACGTTTAAATTATCCTCTTCTACGGTCTTTGTGTTCACTCTTATAGTAGTCGCATGTTAGAGTGAACTATATAAGATCTTTTTAGGCAATCTCATTTGCACTACTGTTGTATGCCAGCAAATCTTGATGCTCCAAGACTTAAGTAATATAATTATCTGGATTTGCAGTATCTTCCCTGATCAATTTGCATTACTGTTCTGTAATAATAGCTGACACAGAGCTTGATGAGAACTACTTCATCAATTTTCCTTCTCTGCATCATGCAACAAGTTGGAGAATCATTTCTAAAAACCTGTTGTAGAATCTCACAGTTAAGATGTGAGGTAGTTGCGCTTGATGTAGAACCCTAAACAAATGCTAGAATTAGCCCCGTACCTGTGAATGCAATTCGATTATAAAGAAGATCCTTGGCTCAATACTTTTTACCCGTTTAATAGATCAGCACAGAGGCCGGGCTACATTTTGAATATAACCACCCAATGTGTCCAAGGTTCCTTGAACCTTTTTAAAAAGTTCCTATTACTGTTCTGATTTTAAAGAACCGTCTCAACCATGGAATCGTGAAAACGAGTCAGATTTTTTTGGGAGGTAAATCGTGCAATTTCTTTATATTTTTCAAAAAAAATGAATCAGCGGTTCAGTGAACTATCTTGAACCTCGTAGTACATTAAAACCATCCATAGTTGTCATATGGTGTAACCATGTTACAAAATATATAATGAATTTTTTTTACTTATACTAGTGTCCAAGTGCAACCAATTTATCAAATAAAAAACTGATATCTCAAAAATTCATATATTACCTATTATCAATTTATGTTTACATATACGTTGTAATAAATTTGCAAAAACTGATGCACCCATAATTGTAACAAGGAAAAAATAATTACACTAAAATAAGCTTGAAATTGTTAGTAATTTAGAGAGTTATAATTCATATCCTTAATGAAAATAATAAAAGAGATTTTTTCATGAAATAAAAGAGAAATTTAATCTTTCTATCAATATATGTTAATATTAGACTTATTTATAAAATATGAAATTTGATATTAGTTTATTTTTAGTTTTTGTTAAAAAAATGTTTTCAATTTTTATACACATCATTATATCCGGAAAAAAAATATATTTTAATGAATAATATTGAACAATATATCTTAACCTAGTGGTCATTTGTCCACCAATATTAGTGGAATGTCATAATATCTGATTATTACATGTGAAGGGACAAAAATTTATAATACAATACATAGTAAAATGGGAAAATTGAATATCTCCCTCTCTTTAGCCAGAGAGCTTTTTGGGGTCTCGCTTATGACAAACTTAGGAAAGCTATAAGAAATGTCTTTGTTTCATGAACGAGTTGCCAAGAGTACGTAGAGGAAGGCATGAGATATATATGTCAAACTATACTTTAATTTTTTAGTGTCGTCAATTTCTAATTTTAAGGAAGATATATAATAAAAAATATGTTTAATTATAAAAAAAAATTAAGTATGGACTCCTCAATAATCCATGTGGCTCCGCCATTAACGTTTTCGAGTCCGTGCTTCACCAATTTTGGAAGCTTCTTCTTTATGATATTGGGGATGTATATATTAATATATTGATGTTTAAGGGATGTGGGTGATGTATTTGATCAACGGGGTGGAGATGAACAATTAGCAATGTTAACGTTAATGGGGAGTCAAACTCTCTCATTGTGCTGCACATGAGAGGATGAGCCACTCTCTGCCTATAGCCCAGTCCTACATCAACTTTCAGGCGTACATCAGCTATGCAGGTCTGATGGACATCCCGATGATATGTGCATAGTACATGTTCTCCAATAGGAGGGCAGTAGGTTATATGGAGTCCAGGTTGGATCGGGCATTGGTCTTCCCTGAGTTCATGGATCTTTGGCATTCGGTATAGTGTCGGGCCTTGGTCTGTGATGCTTCAGATCACAGGCCTAATGTCTTGGAGTGCAGGGAGGATAGAATTCTCTGGGGGCTCATGCCTTTCCGCTTTTAAGCGATGTGGACCTTGCATAACGATTTTTTGGCGTTGGTATGACGGACTTGGCCAGTGCAGGCAGTGGCAGATTCTGTGATTTTCTCCTTGATAGGCAAACTGCGTTGACTGAAGAGGGCACTAGTTTCCTGGAATAAGGAGGTTTTTGGTGATGTTAGGCAGAATTTGGTGGCTACGGAGATTCGGATTAAGGCAGTATAGCAGCGGATTGAGTCTGCGGGGCCTTAGGATACTTTGGTTATTTAGGAGATGGAGGCACTCAAGGAGTACAATGTCGCGCTAGAGCGACAGAGTACCTTCCTGAGGTAGCAGACATGGATTTCCTAGCTCTAGGATGGGGACAGGAACTCTATCTTTTTCCATCGTAGTGTACAAATTCGCAGGAGCTATCTCGGTATTTCATCGATATTGATTGACGATCAGTTATCGGAAGATCCCAACCAGATCAGAGAGCATATCATTTCTTACTACTAGCAGATGTTCAAGAATTCAGACCCACCACTAGATTTGATGGTAATAGGCCCATTTGAGCCCCTCTTGCAGAGCCATGTTCAGGATGACCAGAATGCGGTGCTAGTTCAGATACTATCATTAGAGAAGGTATGCCACATTGTCTTTGGTATGAGCTCCGATAGTGCCCTTGGTCCAAATGGGTTTGGTGGGCATTTTTTTCAGACATCTTGGGAGATAGTCAGCCCGGATGTGGTCCATGCAGTACAGGAGTTTTTTACCTCCAGATGTCTCCTGATAGGGCTCAACGCCAATTTTGTGGTGTTGATCATGAAGATCTAGGGAGCCCAGTAGGTGGAGGACTACAAGCCCATAGTGTTGGACAACTTTGTCTACAAGCTTATGACAAAGATTTTGGCCTCTTACTTTGGTACGATCCTTCACTCTTTGCTCTCTTATCACCAGTTTGGGTTTGTACCGGGGTGCAAGATTCATGATTGCATGGCTCTAGCCTCAGAGGGTATCAACTGTCTTACTAGATGACAAAATAGTGGTAATATGGCCATCAAGGTGGATATATGGAAGGCTGTTGATACTCTCTGCTGGGATTTTCTGATTGCGGTACTTTGTGCCTGGGGTTTTGCTAAGGAGTTCAGAGAGATGGTGATCAACATTCTGCACTCGGCTAGGTTGTTGATTTTGGTGGATGGAGTCCTAGCAGACTACTTCGGCTATTTGTAAAAGGTGCACTAGGGAGACCTGCTATCCCTACTACTGTTCATTTATGCTTTAGAGAGCTATGGTTCAGGGAGCATTTATGGGCTTTCGAGTAAGTTGTGGCAGTGCCTTCCTATCCCACCTACTTTATGTAGACGATGTCATCATTTTTGGGTAGGCCACTAAGGCCAATAGTCGTATGCTACTACATATTATGCAGGACTATGCAGTAGTGTCAGGCTAGGCATACTTGGTATCTCAGCAGGTCAGCTCCCATTTTTGTATCTTGGTGTTCCTCTGTTCTGTGGACCTCCTCGCCGTACTTACCTGCAGGGTATTGCTGACTCCATTATCAACAAGTTTACTAGGTAGAAGGGGCCCTCTCTATCTATGGCAGGATGGGCTTGCCTGGTGCAGTCAGTCATTATAAGCTCCATGACGCACTCTATGATAGTTTATCAGTGGCCGATCTCGTTGGTGGAGTAGGTTTAATGCGTGCATGAGGAACTTCGTGTGGACTAGGGATAACCATCATCGGGCCTCCTATATGGTGTCTTGGGACTGTGTATGTGTTCCGCGAGAGGAGGGCGGACTGGATCTTTGGTCTATCAAATAGGTGAACCAAACTTTCCTAAGCTGACTCACCTAGTCTATACTATACGACTCAGATAGCTACTGGGACTATATCCAAGACTGGCTGATTGTCATGTGGGATACGATATTATGGAGATACGTGCGCTCATCTATCATATGAGGTGTTCAAGGCTGCCTCCCAGACATTGTCCGATCGTGTCAGGTATTGGTCAGGGAGGATTCCTCGGCCAACTTCTGGTTAGACAATTGGCTGGGATACGTCATTACTGAGAGAGTTGGGCTTCTAGAGCACTTATATCCATGGTGCACTTTCACGGTGGCCAACTATTGGCAGGATAGGTGTTGAAACCTACATAGGAGCTTCTGTAGGGCTTTTCTAGAGATTATCTAAGATATTCACTGACATAGACTTGGACCCCCAGGCAGCGACAGGATGGTCTGGGTCTATGCCTGGGACAGTGTCCTTACTTCTAAGGCTACATACGACCATCTATGCTCTACATATTTATCTGTTCGTTGGGGTTCCTGGATTCAAAATGTGGCGATTCCTTCACGGAGGCCTATTTTTCTATGGCAGGCCATTCTTAGGGCTCTCCCTAATATAGATGTCATGACTAGTCGAGGTTTTGTTAGCCCAAGTATGTGCTGTCTTTGCATGGCTGAGGCTAAGTCACTGGATCATGTGTTGACATGCTGCTTGATCGCAGCCGCCTTTTAGAGGTTTGTCTTCGGGCTATTTGGAGTTTAGTGGCAACCTTTCTTGAGTTTTGCCGAGCTTGTCATAGAGGTGATACGCCAACGGTTCAGCTCTTAGGTAGATGTTTTATGGCAGGTGGCGGTGGTGACCACAGGTTGGTTGTTATGGATGGAGCGCAACGCATGTATTTTTAGATAGCAACACTGGAGTCTGGAGACGCAGATTGTACTATTTCACCGCATGGTGAGTGAGACTGCAGTTTTTGACATAGGACAGTGCTTTTCATCGCAGAGGGAGCAAGCTCTACTCAGAGACCTCCATATTACATCGAGGCTGGGCTGGGCACTGTGCACCATCGAGGTCACTTGGTGGTGCCCCCTTTTGGGTTGGCTAAAGTGCAATACAGATGGTAGCTCATTGGGTGTCCCGGGCTAGGGTCATGCTGCAGGGATCTTCTGCACTTCTAGGGGCTTCATTCAGGGTTGCTTTAGTTACCCCATCCTAAGCTACTTTACCTTGCTGTTGAGCTAGCGCACCCACGTGGTTGGCACAGACTGTGGGTGGAGATGGATTTCATGTACGTGTTGTCGCGGTTCTAGTTGCTGTAGGCAGAGGTCCCATGGCATTAGTGGTCCCACTAGCTACGCATGCTATATCTCTGTAACTAAATGCAGTTCCATATCATGCATATTTTCCGCGAGGGAAATATGGCGGTTGACGCTCTGATGCATCTCACTGAGGCTAGCTAGCGGCACTCTTACCCAGCTTCGCTCATCAGTCACATCAATCAGGAATGTCCGTACAACCATACTACAGATTCTTGTCCCTTGATGATTGGCTGTGCCAGATTGCCTTACTTGTTTTGCATGCCCTGACTACCAGGACTGTTGGTTAGCATGGGTGATGGCTGACCTATCTCCTCCCACCTGACTACCAGGCTTGTTGGATAGCTGGTGTGGAGTGTTATGCCTCGCCTGATGGCCAGGATTGTTGGTTTGCAGGTGTGTGGTAGGTTTCAGACAGTTTTTGTATCAATTTTCTTTTTATTTGATGGAAGTTCTTAAAAAATCTCTCAATATGCTCTTCCTTCCTGTGGTTTTTTTTTCCTGATTTTCTCATAAGAAATTTTTACCGAAGTCGCAACCCCTTCTGAGGGATCTCCCCCCATTAGGATGTAATTGTTAGAATGTCCATATCCAACCCAAAACCTTAACGCAATGGGTAGGTGGATCATCTACACTTATAAATTTGCTCAACCTACTTGTTCTTTCCGATGTGGTATTCTCTCCAACAGTACTAGCTAATTATTATATCTATGGGCTCTAACCCTCCGTTTTAACCAAAAATAAAAGTGGAGAAATTAATTAAAATTGAGAAAAAAAAACTTTGGATTTTTGTTTGAATTTGTTGGATTTTGTTAAACATTGTCCTATTTTATATAAATGTTTCTGTAACAAAAAAATATTGAGTGTCACATTAGCAAGAAATTTTGTCACTAATGACATGTAATACTGTTTTAAAATTACTCTTTCAATCTCTACTATTCAAAAAAACACAGACAATTAGTCCCTCATTCCGACGCTGGAATTTTTTCCGGTCAAATCGTGACCTGGTGTGACGATTATGCCCTTCTTGTCCAAAAACAAGTCTGAAGCCTTTTTTTAATTCTTCCCTAAATTAGTAAAAAAAAAAAGAAAGAAACTATTTGTAAACTAGATACAACGAGATTAATCATTCTAAACCTCCTAAACGAGATTCTCCTTGGTCATTCTCCATTTCTATGATCATTTTGTAAGCTTTGTCCAACTTTTTCTTCTCCATGAACAAATTAACAGATTCCTCAACCAACCCGATCCTCCCTAGGGCACGAATAAGGACCCGGTAGAGATGAAAGTGAGTGGAGTACCAAACCCGATACAGGCCTTATAAACCCCCAAGACCTTCGAACCAGGGTCGGGCATCGTGGGAATTGGGAATTTTTTGTTAAATTAGGGTTCTTGAATTGGGAATTTTTGGTTAAATTAGGGTTCTTGAATTGGAAATTTTTGGTTCTTGAAGTAGGCATCTGATGAATTCGATGGAGAACATCTTGGGCGACGAAATGCTCACGGTAGCAGCTGTCTTTGCTAAGAAAATCCTTGGTCAGATTTTTGAGTCTTGGGCGTTGGGGTCTATTCCTCGTTGAGGCCAGAGGCACTTTCTCTGGTGGACTCGGGCGGTCGAGCTGAGAACAGCAGGAAGAGGGATGAGGGCCGAAGAGAGCCTCGGAAGAAGTCGAACTCCGGGGCGGTGGTGATAAGGGTAGCGGCATCGATGGGTTTTCGAAAAACCTTTGAATAGTTTATTCCAAATGTTAGTTTTATGCATTATTCTGGAAAGTTAAGATCATGAATATCTTTAATGTTGATTTTCAATGAAATCTGGTTTTTAATTAGTGAAAAACTATTAAGAAACCAAGAACATTTCGTCGGTCGAAAACTTGTTTTCTGGGCGAGGACGATGACTAAAGAGGATGGGATGTGTTTTGTCGTTTAGTAGTGCTCTTCTTCTTTTCTGTGACGGAGGCCGACTCCAAAATTTCATGCTCATTAATTTCTTGATTTCAATTGATTGATTTAAGAGGAAGAAATGGAGAAGGAGATGGAGGAGGAGAAGACGTGAGGAAGGAGAGAGAGGGAGAAAATTTTGTTTTTGAGTTTGGACGGAATTACAAACAAAAGGGCAAAAGTGTCAAAGCAGATAAGATTTTGGCCGGAAAAAAGTCCGACGTCGGAATGGGGGACTAATTGTCTGTGTTATTTCGCATAATAGGGACTAAAAGAATAGTTTTGTAACAGCAAGGACAAAAACAGTTGAATCCCCAAACTAGAAGAACTTTAGCCTAATTTTCCCTAAAATAAATTATTTCGTTTCTATCACTTATCCAGTTAAAAAAAAATTCTGGCATTTTATCTAGTGGAGAATACACGATTTTATGATTTATCTAAAGGTTATTAGGATCCGAATCTTATGCAAGATCAAAAAATTATTATGATCAGGATATACTTCTAAGATCTCAATCTAGCTTACAAGATCTTTTCATTTATTTTTTTTCTTTTAGATGAGATTTGTGCTAGAGATTAAAAGGATATTTTTTAATTTTTTTTTAGAAAATCATATTTGATGCTTTGTGCTAATTTTAAAAGTATTTGATGGTTAGTATTATATAAATTGTCATATAATCTTAATTATAACTATAATTTTATTAAAAATACAAAGTTTGATCAAACCAACTTAAATGATATATTAGATTAAAATTTTAGATAATGTTTGAGAAAATTATATTTTTGGATTATGTTAAAGATATTTCTTTAGTGATTCATATAATTTTGTCTATTTAGTTAAATATACGATTCTCTGATCTTTAAGTTTTTTATACTCAAACGATATTAAGCTGAATTTAATTCTCACAACTTTAATTGACTCGAATGTTTTTCTTTAACCTAGGTCATATCATAAGGCCAAAGTGATTCAATTTTATAATATTCGGGATTGAGTAGTGCCTATTTTTTAACTCTCGGCGTGTTTTATACTTTCGTAAATAATCGTTAAAATAATAATAAACAAAAAATATTTTACTTTCATAAATTATCGGTTAAAAAATCAAAACCAAAAAATCGAGCAATCAACGATGACCCTTCAAAATGGAATATCCAGTGAAAAACTAGAACCTACCAAACGGAAATTGCAAAGACTAAAAGAAAATATAACATGGGAAAATCCTTCATCCAAGAATTGCAATTCCTAGGACATCTCTTCAAGCAAAAAGATGAATTTCCACTCAAATTACAATTGTTACATTGTCTGTAGCACTTATGGCATTCGACAAATATCATGGTGAAAATTCTGAAATCGGTGACTTGGCCGCCAATCACACCGTCTGTAAGTCGGTTGGCATCAGCAAGCAACCTGGCGCCCGCCAATCCTTGCTCAATCGTAGCCCAACGATCTTTGCCATCCGTTCTTGCTCCAATCTCTTTATTTTTTTAATCTTTTAATTTTTTTTATCTCTTTATCTTTTTTTATCTTTTTATCTTTTTTTTAATTTGTAACTAAAGGGCAAAAAATCTATTTCAGGCCCCTTGTTACCGGAGAAATTTTCCCATTCTATTACGAGAGATCTTAAAATAATATTTAAGCAAAGTAGAGGGACCAAAGTTTATTTTTTAAACAAGAAGAACAAAAATAGTAATTTTAACAAATATTAATAACCTGAAGGCAATTTGCTCTAATCTTTTAAATAACTTTTAGAATCAAATACTATGTAATTACATCTAGTGATATTCTAATACTAGTGGTATCTACGGTTATCGATGCTATTGGAGATGACGTGTAACCTTGTCAAAGAGTTGTAACTAGAATAGGTATCTAGAGTCTTAACAGGAAATAGAATATTTCACAGCTGTTGTAATCGTAGAGTTTCATTCATAGTCGGACTCCTTAATTGTAAAGTCCTAAATTGTAAGTCCCTATTTAAGGGTGTGAATCAATGAGAATCGTAAGCAGTTGTGCTATTCTTCATGGTATCAGAGCAAATCTGGTAGAGTAAAACCTAATTACATCTTCACCGTATCCTGCTTCAACGAGATGTCTCAGAGCAACGTTGGAGTAGAAGAGACCGAAGAAAGGGGATCGAGTATGGCATCTCCAATCGCCAGCGCCATTGTAGATCGCGGAGTTGGCAGCATGGATGTGATGTCGCCATACTACATCCACCCGTCAGACAACCCGGGTCAAGTCTTCGTCACCGATCTGCTTGGGGATGGGAACTATGGAGAGTGGGTGAACGATATGACTAATGCCCTATATGCGAAGAATAAGATATGCTTCATTGATGGAACCCTCGCCCGACCATCGTCAAACTTGAATGACTTAAGTTATTAGCTCCGGGCTGATGCTATGGTCAAAGGTTGGCTAAAGACTGCCATGGATAAGGACATGAGAAGCAGCGTCCGATATGCAAAGTCGGCTCACGAAATCTGGGTCGACATTTCTGAAAGATTCGGAAAAGGGAGTGCATCTAGGGCTTATGAGCTGAGAAGAACGATCACTACCTGTCGATAGGAAGGGTCCTCCGTGTCTACATACTATATCTAACTCAAGGCTCTATGGAACGAGATGTATGCCATCAACCCGCTACTGAGATGCTCATGCTCTAACTGTGTTTGTGGTTTGCAGAAACAGGTATCAGACTTGAGAGCCAAGGAGCAATTATATGACTTCCTCATGGGCTTAGATGATGTTTTCAGCACTATCAAGACACAAATATTGAGTATGCAATGCTTGCCGAGTATTGGAATTGCATATCATATGGTGTCAGAGGATGAGCAACAATGTGCTTTAAGCAACACTCGACATCTAGATAATGAGTCGAGTGCGTTCCAAGCTAGTTGAGGGAGCAGGTTTCCGTCGAAAGGAATTCCCAGTAACTCTAGTGCAACTACTGGAAGGCAGAATGACAACAAACCGCGTTGCACCCACTGCAACAAGATCGATCATGTTGAAGAAGGTTGTTTCAAGCTTATAGGCTATCTGCCAGAATGGAACAGGAGGCCCACCCGCGATTAGGAGGAGAAGGATGGCAAGGAACGCGGACAAAGCTCCAACCTTATGCGCCTTCCTCTGCGTGTAACCCAGGTTAACACTCAAGGGGCATCTCAAGAAAGTCCTATTTCGGGTTTCACCCTTGAGCAGTTCAACAGTCTCATGAAACATTTTGGGACAAACAATGAAGCATCCGCTGGTCAGCCCAATCTGAACCTCTAGCAAACAAGGCTGGTAATGCTACTGAACCTCTTTTTTGGGTTATTGATTCTGGAGCGACGGACCACATCATTTGTAACTCTGAGTGGCTAACCAATTTTGCGCAAAGCTCAGCACTCCCTTCGGTCAGGATTCCCAATGGTGACGGAGTGTCTGTTGAAGGGATCGGGGATGTGTTTTTAATGCATGATATATGCCTGGATCAAGTGCTTTATATTCCAAAATTTAAATGCAATCTTTTGTCAGTGAGTAAATTGACTAAAGACCTCAATTGCACGCTCACCTTCTTGGCTGATTTTTGTGTGATACAGGACTTACTTATGAAGAGGCTGATTAGAGTGGGTAGGTTATGCAATGGGCTATACAAGTTTGGGTCTCTTCGAGAGGGCATGGCAATGATGACTTAAGCGACGGCTAATTTTGAAAGGTGGCACAAGCATCTTGGTCACGCCTCTTGTGAGACTATGCGACACTTCTCTGTTATTTCCCATAATTCCAATAGCCCTTCCATGCACTATGATTCATGCATTCATGCTAAGCACACTAGAACCCCTTTGCCTGTTAGTTCCATTAAGACTACCTCATGTTTTGAAATAATACGCTGTGATATTCGGGGCCTTACTGTTGTCGATGATTTCAGTCATGGGATTTGGACATTTTTGATGACATATAAATCTGAAGTTAAGACAAAATTGATAGGTTTTTGTGCGATGGTCGAAGGTCAGTTCCACAAGAAGGTCAAATGTGTGCGGTCTGATAATGGTCTAGAGTTTACTTGCAGGGAGATGGCATCGTTTTATGAGCGCAATGGTATCCTTAGTCAAACCTTATGTCCTTACACCCCACAATAAAATGGCATTGTAGAGTGGAAACACAGGCATATTTTAGAGGTCGCCAGGGCACTTCATTTCCAATCGCATTTACCGTTGCGTTTTTTGGGCGAATATGTCCTCACTGCTACCCACATAATCAATAGACTTCTATCACGTGTCCAAGTCCCACGCCTGCTAAGACACGTATGCCCCCAATCACCACCATACAATTAACCAAACCAGTTACTGCCAGTACACCCATCCCTGCACTGCCTTACCCCGATAACACCGCGCTACCCTTGCTAGGAACTTCTTCATCCATTGACTCTCCGAACACCTCCAACACTACGTACCACTGCCTGAACCCGAACCACTTTGACATAGCGAAAGAGTCACAAAAATTCCAGGGCATCTTCATGACTATCAACTCATATTGCCATCCTCTCTTGCTCCTATTGTGTAATCGCCCACTCCAGTCACCCCTTCCAAGGTATATCCTTTATCTCACTTTGTCAGTTACTCGAAGTTTTCTCCCTGTCATCATGCTTTCATTGCTTCAGGGGTTGAGCATGTTGAGCCTAAGCATTTTGAGGATGCCATGAAGCACGAGTGCTGGCAATTGGCTATGCAAAAGCAGATCAATGCTCTTGAAAATAATGGCACCTGGACATTGGTTCACTTACCAGCTCACAAGCATGCCGTGGACTCTAAGTGGGTATACAAGGTGAAGTTTAAACCTAATGGCAAAGTTGATTGATATAAAGCCCAACTGGTCGCACGCGGCTTCAAATAGATTGAGGGGGTGGATTATTATGAGATCTTTGCTCCAGTTGCCATGCTTGTTTCTGTTCGATGTCTTTTAGCTTAGCAGTCAAGAAGCATTGGCTGATCCATCAACTTGACGTAGAGAATGCATTTCTACACGGTGATCTACAGGAGGAGGTTTACATGCGCATTCCATAAGGCTTTGCAAAAGGGGGAGATACTCGGGTTTGTCATCTTCACAAATCACTTTACGGCCTAAAGCAAGCTTCTCAGAGTTGGTATAGCAAGCTTACCAGTGTATTGATCGGGATGGGCTATCATCGCTCGTGAGCCGACCATGCTATCATACTATGTTTACTGGTTTACGTAGATGACTTGATATTTGTTGGGAATGATACATGGCTACTACGGCACACAAAGGATCGACTCTATGGGCAATTTGGCATTAAAGATCCTGGCAGCTTGAAGTACTTTTTGGGTATCGAGGCAGCCCGCACATCGAAGGGACATGTATTAAGCCAACATAAGTATACTTTGGACATTGTTAAAGAGTGTGGGAAGGAAGACTCCAAATTGTGCCACTTTCTGATGGAACAAAACCATTGACTCAAGCTAGAGGGAAATCCCATCGGGAATTCTGGTCAATATCGTTGATTGATCGGTAGTTTGATGTATCTTACTATGACATGACCTGATATCACGTACTCCTCACCTTGAAGTAGCTGATTGCCTGGTTCGCTACTTGAAAACGACTGCTGGACAAGGTATCTTGCTAAACAATGAATCATCTATACAATTGGTAGCTTATAGCGATGCTGATTGGGCGGGATGCCCAATGACAAGGAGATCTCAGACTAGTTTCTTTGTTACATTTGGAGGTTCCCCGGTCTCCTGGCAGTCCAAAAAGCAAAGTGTCGTAGCACGCTCCTCGGCCAAGGCTGAGTATCACGCAATGGCTATCACTGTTAGTGAAGTCATTTGGTTGCGATGGTTGCTTAATGATATCGGCATCATTTACTGGAATCCCACTCCTCTGTTTTGTGATAATCAAGCTGCTCTTCATATTATGCAAAACCCGATTTATCACGAGCGAACTAAGCATTTCGAAATAGACTGCTACTTCGTTCATGAACGAGTGCAGTCCAGAGAGATTCTACCATGGAAGATTGCAACTTCCTCCCAACCAGCAGACTTATTTATGAAAGCGTTAGGTCTTGACCATTTCTGGAGTCTGGTGTTCAAGTTGGGAGTGTGCGATTTACATGCTCCAACTTGAAGGGGGAGTATTGGAGATGACGTGTAACCTTGTCAAAGAGTTGTAACTAGAATAGGTATCTAGAGTGTTAACAGGAAATAGAATATTTCACAGTTATTGTAATCGTAGAGTTTCATTCATAGTCAGACTCCTTAATTGTAAAGTCCTAGATTGTAAGTCCCTATTTAAGGGTGTGAATCAATGAGAATTGTAAGCAGTTGTGCTATTCTTCAGATGCTTCTAGTAGAAGTGGATCTTCCGTTATTGAGTATTTATCCAATTATATTTAGACGTGCTTCTTATACGGAACAATCTCTATAAAAAGGGAACCAGCCAAGAAAATAAATTTCCATAAAACCATTCACTATTACAAAAATCAAACAAAGTCTGCTTAGAGAGAGAAGAAAAACAAACAAAGAGAGCCAAAACTCAAGAAAGAAATCCTTAACTGCACGCCGGCACCGACGAACGATGGAAGGAAACGGCGATGATGTCAAGATGAATGTCACAAAGTGATGAGTGTCATAAACACTCATTATTCGAGTCATTTTCGTAGGTTGTTCTTAGTGTTTTAGGTTAGTTTAGTCACGTTTTAGTTGTCTTAGTGTTAGTTTTCGTTCTTCGTGTGCTTTTGTTGTGTTTATCATTTTTCATTGTGTTTGCTTGTTTTTAGGAGCTATTTATGGTGTCTCAGAGGATGATCGAGCTAGACACGTGGATACATGGATGAGAGGGAAGTTGCGAGGGCAAGAAATGCGGATCACGAAGACTTGGCGCACGCCAATATCACTAGCGCATGCTAGCTAGCTGTTATTGAACGACCTTTCACTCAGACGATCGGATTTACTTGAAGTAGGCCAAATCTGAAGACTTGGCGCACGCTAGGTGCACATGGCGCACGCCAGACCAATCGGGCTGAACAAAAATGAAAGCTGAGTAGAGGACAAACAAATTCCAAAGAAGTCAAAGGCGGTTTAAGACTTTGAGAAGACAAAATATGGATATGTCTGACTTCTTTTAGATATTTTTAGGTTAGGTATTTTAGCTAGGGTGGGTTAGTTAGATATTTTGTTCACTATTTGATTAGTTAGATAGTATATTAGCTAGTTTTTAGTCATTGTGTTAAGTGTGCTTGTTTTGGCTAACTGTGACTGAGAGAGAGGCACGAAATAGACTAAACTTGAACTCTCTGTCTCTCTGTTCTTGGACTTGGAAGGAAATGAATGAAAGCTTGAAGCTTCTAGCTAAGTTTTCTCTTCTCTTCCTTTTGTACATAAAGCACCATCATGTTTAAATATATTATGTTTGAGTAGTTGTTGTGAGTTGAATGCTTTATTTGCCTTGTTAGTAGCCACTATTTAGAGAGTTAAAATGCTTAGGAACATGTTCTTATCAAGGATCTTCATACCATGTTTCAACTTGCTTGATCAACTTGTTGTTCTACTTAGTCAAATCTTGAGACTTGACGGAGATAGGTTTGATGGAAAGATTGGTTTGATGATCAGTGGCTTTGTGATGAGAGAAATCTGCACCTTGCTCTGATTGTGCTTTGAGTGATATGCATAGTTTGTATATAGCCAAGTTTAGTTGGTTGGTGGGGTCGAAAGAACATATCTAACCCTCTAAGCTTGGTTATGGATCAATTTAGATCCTTCTAGCACGAAAGTGTAGATTGATTACTTTTGTAACACTTGAACCATGTCACATGCTTAATAAACTCTCTAAATAACTTGGTTGCTTTGGCTTTTAAAGTATTTAGCTCACTTTTAGCTTTATTGTTCTTGCAAATTTATTTATATAACCTTAAACCTTTTATGTTCTTGTTCTTTTGCTTTATGTGTTTGATGTTTAGACTTTAGATCACCAATCTCAACACCAAAACTTCATAATCTGATCCTAGGTAAGTTAGCAAACTTTAGAGTAAGCTCTACACCAATTCCCTGTGGATTGACAACCCTTATTTACTCATTGACTGCAATCTGTTACAAGTGTTCTGCTGCATTGGCGCATGCCAGCCTTGCTGGCGCATGCCAGGTTATTCGTTCGTGAGCTTTTTGCTTGTGCCAAGTGCAGTTGGCGCGTGCCAAGCCTTGGGTTGGTTTAGGCTGGCACACGCCAGTGATAGCTGGCACATACCAGGCTAACCCGAACGAGCGAATGACCAATCATTTAGCATAGATTATTAGCAGAAGGGCTTTTCGTATGCTTTAGCAGAAAAAGAAAACTCACGTGTTTTAAGAAAAAGATATACAAAAGCAGAAAGGCCCCAACACACGTGTTAAACATTTAAATAGAACAGACGTAGCAACAAGCTCACGATCCATTGGCGCCGTTGCTGGGGATTTGGGAGTTAGACTTTCAATTTGGTTTACAAACTCGGATTAGGATTAGTATTATTATTATATTATATTATATTATTATATTATTATTTTTTATTTTTTATTTTCATTTAGAAAATTGTCTTGATCAATCACGTTACATGAATGCCCTTAACCCGGTCATCTAATATATCTCCTTTGGAGATTGAAGCAGAAATAGAATGGTTAGAAATGTCATTGCGTAGAGAGAGACGAGAAAAAGCAAAAATGGATCAAAGACAAGAATGCCAAGGGGACAGAGCACCTGGTCCTCGACCTTCTCTGATGGACCATGGACGACCAACTTACGAAGGAGCATTAACTTGAATCCAATGGCCGGCTGTCGAAGCTAATCACTTTGAAATTAAGCCAGCCATGATTCATATGCTCCAAGGTTCGGGTCAATTCTACGGTCTACCTAACAAAGACCCAAATGAGCATTTGGGCAACTTCATGGAATTAGCAGATAATTTTAAGTATCCTGGAGCTTCTGATGATGCTGTTAAGATCAGAATGTTTCCATATACGTTAAGGGATAAGGCTAAACTTTGGTATAAACAACTTAAGGGAACTCCAATAACTACATGGGAGCAATTAGCAAACACTTTCCTAGATAAATATTTCCATTACTCTAAGACTAACAAACTCGTTAAGGAGATCACAAATTTCGAACAATATGAAGGAGTGTCTTTGAGTGAAACTTGGGAGAGATTTAAGGAATTGCAACGGAAATGCCCGCACTATGGTTTGTCTGAGGAGTCTCTACTTAAGACTTTTTATTTTAGCCTTTTGCCATCGACGATGGGAACAGTTGACTCAGCCTCTAACTTGGGAGAGATTTAAGGAATTGCAACAGAAATGCCCGCACTATGGTTTGTCTGAGGAGTCTCTACTTAAGACTTTTTATTTTAGCCTTTTGCCATCGACGATGGGAACAGTTGATTCAGCCTCTAACGGAAATTTCTTGAGAAAGGAAAGGGCTGAAGCGTACCATATTTTGGAAGAGCTGGTAGCAACAAACATGATAATTACAAACGAAAGGAAAAAACAACCCGTTAGAGAGTTAAGGGAGGTTACCGAACGAAGTGAAAGGAGAGGGATAATTTATTTAGATTCTTCCACATCTTTTCAAGCGCAATTAGACTTGATGGCTAAGCAGTTGCGTAATTTGACTTTAAACAAAGTTGATGCCATTGCTTTGCAATAGCATTGCGAAGCTTGTGGTAATGCTGGCCATGAGACTAGCCAGTGCGTGTTGATGAACCAATCTGTAGAACAAGTCAACTTTGTTAGAGTCAAGGACAAGGAGGAACTGTATGGTAAACAATCCATATTCCTCTACTTATAATCCTGGTTGGAGAAACCACCCTAACTTCTCGTGGAAAGAAAGAAACAACGAAGATAGTATGGCTATCATCCCTAATAAAGGATTGTCTTTACGTGTCTCACAACAAGGACCTCTGCCTGGTTTTCAACCATGCGAATTTTTAGGAGAAAGAATGTTGGCGTTTGAGGAGAGATTTGACAAGGTAGAAAAGTTCATCCAACAAACTAGTGAATCATCTAACAACCAAAGTCAAATCTTAAAGGCATTAGCAGCTCAAGAAGCGAGGCAAAAATAACTTAGAACAGTTTCTTAAAGGTCAAACGACTACCATGCATAACATGGAGGTACAACTTAGGGAAATTGCAAAGACAAATGCACAAAAAGCATCTGGCTCTCTCCCAAGTTCTACCGAAGATAACCCTCGTGGACAAGTTAATGCCATCTCCTTAAGAAGTGGAAAAGAATTAGCTTCTCAAACAGTTAATGAGAGAGCTAATAAAAACCCGATGGTGAGTCCAGAAAAAGTTATGGTGGAAGAAATTCAAAAAGACAACCTCCCGCAAGAAGAAGTGGCGGAGGAAGAAGAAGTCTACATTCCACCGCCACCAATGGTCCCCATTCTTCCTTTTCCAGAAAGAGTAAAGAAAAAAATCGGGGATGGATGAAAAATTTCTCCATTTCATGGAGAAAATGAAAAATGTTCAGATTAGTGTCTCTTTCCTAGAGATGCTAGATCAAGTTCCGCACTATGCCAAGTTTCCAAAAGAACTCATCACCAAGAAGAGAAAATGGGAGGATGGAGAGACAGTCACCCTTACGGCTGAATGTAGCTCTTTAATCTCAAAGAATCTTTCAATGAAGTTGAAAGATCCGGGGTGTTTTACAATTCACTGTTTCATAGGTGAAACCGAGTTTCCTAAATGTCTCTGTGATTTAGGCACAAGTATCAACTTGATGCCTCTATCTACATTTCAAAAACTAGGCTTGTGTGACGTGAAACCAACTTCTATGCTTCTCCAATTAGCAAACCAAACTATTAAGAAACCATTCGGTGTGGTTGAGGATGTCCTGGTAAAGATTGACAAGTTCATCTTCTCGGTTGACTTTGTGGTTCTGGATTTTAACGAGGACAAAAATTGTCCATTAATTTACGGCAGACCATTCCTCAACACCGCACATGCATTGGTGGATGTGCATAATGGTAAATTAGTGCTAAGAATTGGAGTCAAGAAGGTTGAGTTTAACATGACAAGTGTTATGCGACATCCGCTTGATGAAGGGATGTGTATGAAAATTGATATTATGGAAGACTGTATCCTCGATTACTGCAAGGAGGAAATCTATAGGATTAAAGAACAAAAACTAGAGATGAAAGAAGAGGAAGATATTGAGGAAGAAGTACCAGAGAATATTGACAAGAAGGGTTTACTCGAGGAGCTCGAAATTCATTTAAGATATAGAACTCTGCCCTCAATAGTGACTCCTTCCTTAGAATTGAAAGAGCTCCCCTCTCATCTAAGATATGCTTTCTTAATAGAACAAGCTCACTAAGGAGGAAGAAGAGAAAGTGCTCACAGTAGTGAACAAACGGATTAAAGCCATCGCTTGGCAAATATTCGATATCAAGGGGATAAGCCCAGAAATTGTGATGCACCATATTCACATGGAGGATGGAGCAAGACCTAGAGGATACCGACAAAGGAGACTTAATCCTAACATAAAGGAGGTTGTTAAGAAGGAAGTGATAAAATTCCTCGAAGCCGGAATTATCTATCCTATCTCGGATAGCGAGTGGGTTAGCCCTATCCATTGCGTTCCCAAGAAAGGGGGAATGACAGTTATGATCAATGAGGAAGGGGAACTCATTCTGACAAGAACTGTAACCGGATGGAGGGTGTGCGTCGATTATCACAATGAACGATGCCACACGAAAAGATCACTTTCCTCTTCCATTCATTGATCAAATATTAGAAAGGATAGCAGGGTATTCTTACTACTGCTTTTTAGATAGTTATTCTGGGTACAACCAAATTGCAATATAGCCCAGAGATCAAGAGAAGACATCGTTCACATGTCCCTTTGGTATTTTTGCATATCGTAGAATGCCTTTTGGATAATGTTGTGCTCCTACAACATTCCACCGTTACATGGAGTCGATATTTTGGAAAATGAACAAGAAGATAATAGAAATCTTCATGGATGACTTCTCTATTTTCGGAGATTCATTTGATCATTGTCTGGACAACGTAGATAAAGTCTTGGAAAGATGCAAGGAAAAGAACCTTGTGCTCAATTAGGAAAAGTGCCATTTTATGGTAGACGAAGGAATAGTCCTTGGGCACAAGATTTCTAGAGCTGGCATGGAAGTAGATAGAGCTAAGACAGAGGCAATAGAAAAGATGGATCCGCCAACAAAAGTTAAAGAAGTTAGAGCATTTCTGGGTCATGCTGGATTTTATAGAAGGTTTATCAAGAACTTCTCGCTAATCGCTAAGCCTCTAATAAATTTGCTGGTAAAGGATATATCCTTCAACTTTGATGAGCACTGGCTTAAGGCATTCGATGCTCTCAAGAAAGCTCTTATTACAGCTCCTGTGATTTCATCATCGGACTAGAAACTTCCATTTGAATTGATGTGCGATGCAAGTGATATCGCTTTGGGTTGTGTGCTCGGAAAAAAGAAAGAGGGAAAGCTACATGTTATCTACTATTCTAGTAGAGTATTGGCAGGGGCTCAACTCAATTTACAACCACTGAAAAGGAAATGCTTGTAGTCGTTTATGCATGCGATAAATTTAGACCGTACTTGCTAGGTTCAAAAGTGATAATATACACTGATCATGCAGCTTTGAGGTATCTTTTCTCAAAGCAAGATGCTAAACCTCGCTTGATGCGCTGGATTTTGTTACTACAAGAATTTGATTTATCTACTAAGGATAAGAAAGGAGCGGAAAATGTTGTCGCTGATCACCTATCTTATCTAGGTTAGAGAAAAGCGACGTGATGGAAATTGAAGGTACAATCCAAGAAGAGTTTCCGGATGAAACTCTGATGGCAATGAGTAGATTAAAATCTCCTCGGTATGCTGATTATGCCAACTTTTTAGTTGGAGAAATTATTCCTACGGATCTGAGCTATCCTCAAAGGAAGAAATTTCTATGGGATGTTCGGAAGTATGTTTGGGATGATCCATACCTTTTCAAAAGGTGTAACAATGGAGTTCTTAGGCGTTGCATTGCTAGTTAGGAAGTAGTTAATATTCTAGAGCAATGCCACAACGCACCATACTCAGGTCATTATGGAGCTACAAGAACTGCGTCTTGATGTTTCGAGTGTGGGTTTTATAGGCCTTCAATCTTCCAAGATGCACGTAGTTATGTTGAGCAGTGTGATCGCTATCAAAGAATGGGAAATATCTCAAAAAGGAACGAGATGCCATTATCTGGAATCTTAGAAATCAAGCTATTTGACGTGTGGGGATTGGACTTCATGGGTCCTTTCCCGACATCGTATGGCAACAAGTATATCTTGGTAGGAGTATACTACATTTTAAAATGGGTAGAAGCTCTAGCGTCTCCGATAAACGATGCTAAAGTAGTTATCCGATTTCTTAAAAAACTCTTCTCAAGATTTGGAGTGCCGAAAGCGATTATCAGTGATGGTGGGTCACATTTCTACAACAAGTAATTTAAAGTCCTGCTTAAGAGATATGGGGTGACGCACAAGGTGGCAACACCTTATCATCCCCAAACTAGCGGACAAGTTGAGCTATCAAATCGAGAGCTCAAGAAAATCTTGGAAAAGACGGTCGGGACAGTAAGGAAAGATTGGTCAAACAAGCTCGACGATGCCTTACGGGCTTATCGCACGGCGTTTAGGACACCTATAAGAATGTCACCGTAAAGACTTGTTTATGGCAAAGCGTGCCATCTTCCAGGAGAACTTGAGCATCTTGCATTTTAGGCCATTAAGACCCTTAATTATGATTACAAAAAGGCCGAAGAGCGTAGAATTCTTCAACTCGAGGAGTTAGAGGAAATACGTGATTTGGCATTCGAAAGCTCGAGGCTCTATAAGGAAAGGACCAAGAGAAGACATGATGCCCTTATCATCAAGAAAGATTTTAAGGAAGGGCAGCATGTTCTCCTCTATAATTCACGACTAAGACTCTTTCCGGGGAAGCTCAAATCCAAGTGGAGCGGCCCGTATCTAATCATTAAAGTGTTTCCTTTCGGAGCACTTGACTTGAAAAATAGCGACGGGAATGTCTTTAGAGTCAACCACCAACGATGTAAAATCTACATTGAAGGGGGCGACATTAATCAAGATGCGGAGGTGCAATCAATTTATGAGCCATCCAATGTGTGCATGTAGAAACAAAGAAAGGCTCTTTTACCTGCAGAGATTAAAGAACAGGATGTTTTGCGCTAAGTACATTTGTCTAGTGAGTTTTCTAGTGTCACGAAAGATCCCGATCAACATTTGTCTCATCATTCTCTGTCTAGCACAAGATACACGTAGACTCGAGCAACGTGAAGAGAACTTTATGAAACACTCGAGGGGTACTTCAAAGAGTGCTTACAAGAAAAGGATGAAGCATTTTGAGCTTTTCTCAAGGTAAAGAAAATCAGAGCACGAAGGACACTATAGCAAGAATAGCACTAACTCGCAAAATGAGCATACCGTGCTACTATGCTGTGACCCTATTAGGCTGAAAGTCGAAAAGGTTGCGCGACGGGGTAGTTTGGCATGGTATGCCATTCGTGAGTTGTGTGAATTGTGAGTGTCAAAGTGGCACCTTTGACCCATGCGGATGGGGCGTCTGGTTTCCAAGCTTTCGAGGAACGTAGCGTAAATAAAAGCCAAAAAATTAGAGAGAGAGAGCATCAAGCCCCAACTCATTAGGATGAAGCTGGGCTGAGTCATCGGGCGCCTGACTCGCAGGTAGAGATGACGTTTATACGTGACCAATTTGCTGCCATGAAGGTGCAGCTACAAGGTCACAGAGAGCAGCTTCATGGATAGGCATCCAGTTGCAGGACTATGCCGTTAGCAGCGCAGCTAGATAGGAGCGCCAGTCGGACTACAATGCTCACATGTGAGCTAAGGTTGTAGCGATCAGAGAGGACCAGAGGGCAGCCCGAGCCAAGTTAGCTGAGTTTTGTGATGCTCAGTGGGCATTCTACGCCGAGTAGAGAGCACACATGGTGAGCTAGCCGGAGTACATAGAGCAGCAGCGTGCACATGTGGATTATATGCGCCACTGGGTAGATATATACGCGGCAAACATGAGCTTCAGTCCACCACCACCACCTCCACCAACTAAGGAGGATTGACCAGGGAGCTCCTACTTGCTTTTTCCTTTTTCATTTTAGTTTTTATTTGCTTTATTTATTTGTTTTAGTTGCTCATTTATTTTTATGTATTATGACTCTGTTTTTGTATTGTGTGTTTCGTTTATGATTGTGTTATGCAACTGTAAAGTGATCATATTAGGCTCAAAGCCGAAAAGGTCGCTTGAAGGTAGTCTACATAACAAGTGATTAGCGTGTTACCTTCTGTTGTATGTTTATTAGTAACTTAGACACCTTGAGGACAATGTGTCTTTCAAGTGTGGGGGAGGGTTCCTTCTCGAAATCTTCCTTTTAGGTTGTTTAGTATATTAGTGTGTTAGTATGTGTTGTTTAGGTTTAGCCTTGGCATGATTTTTTCAAAAATTTGATCCTTCTCAAAAATCTTCAAATTATGTTAGAATTTTATCATTTTCTTAGTTAGGAATTTAATTCGAGCAAAAAACCTAGGAATTGGTAGAAATCTCACACTCGGTTGTTTAGATTAGTGGTTTCACTATGTAGGCTAGACTAGAGAGTTGATGAGTGTACCTTGTGAGCATTTGAGCCGAAGAAAGAGACATCTGTCTCTATATTTTTCATGAGGTGCATACTAGTGTCAGTTGATCGAGGTATCCTGCAAGTACTTATCGCCGTCTAGGTTGCGTGGAAGTTAGTGAGATGACGGGGGCAATTTTTGATAGTCGAGCCTAGAGCTTTAGAGACAAAATCCCTACATTATCCGTTGTTTTTACCATTTGAGCTGAGCCTTTTCTTGATCGTAGATTAGGAAACCGATTACAAACCCTACATTATCCTTCCTCCCTACCTTTGATCATCCGATTCAAGGATGTTAAGTTTGTATGTGTATTGGGTTTAGTTGGTAGCTTTGGTTTATTTTTGGTGATATTCGTGGGATGTTCTAGTATGGCCATGTTAGAAGCCAAGTCTTTGCCTAAAATGTGCTAAGTATGTATAATTTGTGAATGTTTGAGTATAATAAAAAAAGAGAAAAGAAAAAGAAACAAAAAAGAATGTAAAGTTTAAATAAGGCATGTGTTGGGGCAAGACTTGTGCTTCTTGGTTTTAGTTTATACGGGACTTGGGGAGTGTGATTTTTATAGTTTATATTGGTGAGAAATGCTTTAAATTAGACGAGTGATTAGTTACATTTGTGACATGTCCTCGGATTGGGTGGTTTAGCCACTATCCTTTCATATTTTACCTCACCTCTACCTTAAGCCCCATTACAACCCAATGAAAGACCCCCTGATCACTGATGACCATTGCAACTTTTAGATAATGCCGAGTAGGACGTAGGATGCTTTGAGTACATTGACCTATATGCGAGTGATAGGAAGTTGACTACATTGATCATATGAGTGAAAATACTTCTTTATCCTCGTAAGTTCAACCTTCTAGTGTCTTTTACATAGAGTTAACTTTATTAAACAATTGAGTGTCAAAATGCCTACTAGTTCGTTGTGCTTTTTGCCTTGGATCGATGAACTAACTTAGTTTACGATTTTATTTTGATACGAGTTGATGTTTTTTAGGGGAGTAAAGTATAGATCATTTCATGCCTTGTCTTTACCTTTTTATGTGTTTGTTTGTTCTTTTGATTTTTGTTTAGGTTGTCCACATTTTGAGTTTTTGCTTAGGGACAAGCAAAGATTCAAGTGTGGGGGTGTGATGAGTGTCATAAACATTCATTATTCATGTCATTTTCATAGGTTGTTCTTAGTGTTTTAGGTTAGTTTAGTCACGTTTTAGTGTCTTAGTGTTAGTTTTCGTTCTTTGTGTGCTTTTGTTGTGTTTATCATTTTTCATTATGTTTGCTCATTTTTAGGAGCTATTTATGGTGTCTCGGAGGACGATCGAGCTAGACATACGGATTCATAGACGAGAGGGAAGTTGCGAGGGCGAGAAATATGGATCACAAAGACTTGGCGCACGCCAATATCACCGGCGCACGCCAATATCACCGGCATATGCCAGCTAGCCGTTATTGGACGACCTTTCACTCAGACGACTGGATTTACTTGAAGTAGGCCAAATCTGAAGACCGGGCACATGCCAGGTGCACATGGCGCACGCCAGACCAGTCGGGCTGAACAAAAATAAAAGCTGATTGGAGGACAAACAAATTCCAAATAAGTCAAAGGTGGTTTCAGACTTTGAGAAGACAAAATGTGGATATGTCTGACTTCTTTTAGATATTTTTAGGTTAGATATTTTAGCTAGGGTTAGTTAGTTAGATATTTTGTTCACTATTTGATTAGTTAGTTAGTATATTAGCTAGTTTTTAGTCATTGTGTTAAGTGTGTTTTGGCCAAGTGTGGCTGAGAGAGAAGCACGAAATAGACTAAACTTGAACTCTCTCTCTCTGTTCTTGGACTTGGAAGGAAAGGAATGAAAGCTTGAAGCTTCTAGCTAAGTTTCTCTTCTCTTGTTCTTCCTTTTGTACATAAAGCACCATCATGTTTAAATATATTATGTTTGAGTAGTTGTTGTGAGTTGAATGCTTTATTTGCCTTGTTAGTAGCCACTATTTAGAGAGTTAAAATGCTTAGGAACATGTTCTTATCAAGGATCTTCATACCATGTTTCAACTTGCTTGATCAACTTGTTGTTCTACTTAGTCAAATCTTGAGACTTGACAGAGATAAGTTTGATGGAAAGATTGGTTTGATGATCAGTGGCTTTGTGATGAGAGAAATCTCCAGCTTGCTCTGATTGTGCTTTTAGTGATATGTATAGTTGGTCTATAGCCAAGTTTAGTTGGTTGGTGGGGTCAAAAGTACATATCTGACCCTCTAAGCTTGGTTATAGATCAATTTAGGTCCTTCTAGCACGAAAGTGTAGATTGGTTTCTTTTGGAACACTCGTACCATATCACATGCTTAATAAACTCTTTGAATAACTTAGTTGCTTTGGCTTTTAAAGTATTTAGCTCACTTTTAGCTTTATTGTTCTTGCAAATTTATTTATATAACCTTAAACCTTTTGTGTTCTTGTTCTTTTGCTTTATGTGTTTGATGTTTAGACTTTAGATCACCAATCTCAACACCAAAACTTCATAATCTGATCCTAGGTAAGTTAGTAAAGTTTAGAGTAAGCTCTACCCAATTCCCTGTGGATCGACAACCCTTATTTACTCATTAACTGTAATCTGTTATAAGTGTTTTGCTGCATTAGAGCATGCCAGCCTTGCTGGCGCATGGCAGGTTGTTCGTTTGTGAGCTTTTTGCTCGCGCCAAGTGCAGTTGGCGCGTGCCAAGCCTCGAGTTGGTTTGGGCAGGCGCACGCCAGTGATAGCTGGCACACGCCAGGCTAACCCGAACGAGCGAACGACCAATCATTTAGCATAGATTATTAGCAGAAGGGCTTTTCGTATGCTTTAGCGGAAAAAGAAAACTCATGTGTTTTAAGAAAAAGATATACAAAAGCAGAAAGGCCCCAACACACATGTTAAACATTTCAACAGAACAAACGTAGCAGCAAGCTCGCGATCACAAAGAACGATCATCGATCAGTCTCCGTCAAGAACGAAGATTATGCTATCGGGGAAGTTCTCCTTCTTAATGACTCTGGATTGCATGGCCTGCAAATGATAAAAGGTTTCAATCTGCCGCCGGTCGAGAATAGTCTGGCCAGTAGTAGTTCTGGGTTCCCGCTCATGCCAACAAGGTATGACCGGTTTCCTCCTGTTCTCTTCTCCCAAGGCTACAATGTCCCAAAAGCGGAGAGGGTCTAGCAGGAGGCGGAGAAGAAGCAGGTCAGGGATGACATTATCACCGTCGGAGTCGCTTGGCGCTGTACATTGGAAAAGGAGGTCTTTGGGTTTCTGGGCTTTGAGCATTTTCGTGTTCCGGAGACTGATGTAGAGAAACTGATTGCACTGGTGAGAAATTAATCTTGAACGACTAAAATTTTGTTCTTTGGTTCAATTTAGAGGTTTTCTTGGAGTTTTCTTGGTGATCTTTAACTGAATGTGTGCATGGATTAAGTACATTGTTACTGTGGTTCGATTCTATCTTGTTGGAGTCATTGATTAGTTGATTCGTGACACGACAAATGTCAAAGCGAGTAATTTGATGATGTTTTCTATTTTGTGCAGTCGTAATCTACATCTGTTGAAAATATAAACTTGATTTGTATTACTCTAGATCTATCTAGGCACTTCCCGTGATCAAGAGAACCTAGATGACAATTCTAGAGCTAGATAATTATCTAAGTATTTTATTATCAGTTGCAATGTTTGACTAGTCTATAATTATCTAGGATATTGTAGAATAATTTCCATCTAGGAAATTCTAGAAAACGTTTCCGTAGGAAAAGTCAAAGAAGATAGACATGGTCAAATATGGAGGCTACAAAATAATCTTTAGTATAGCCTAGAAATATTTAAGGCGGTGGTGCACTCCTTATAGATAGGAGAGTTGTGCTAGCAATTTAAACTTGTAATTAAGAGTGTAATTGATTATAAGAAGTAATGAAAAAGACAAAGTTGTCGTGAGTGGTGCAAGCTTATATAAAGCTTATATAATATAATTATGTTTCCTTCCAGTGAGTGTGTGTAAGCTATTTTAAATCCCTTCCTAGCCATTGATCCTAAATCCATTTCCAACAAAGTAGTATCAAAGCGGAGGTTATGGCGAGTGACATATTCCCATTTCAAGTCCCGAGGCTCACCAAAGACAACTACAAAAATTGGTCGATCCAAATGAAGGCATTGCTCGGCTCGCAGAATGCATGGGAGATTGTCGAGAAAGGCTACGTCGAACCGTAGGATGAAGCAGCACTTTTGCAAAATGAGAAGGAAGTGCTACGTGGTTCGAGAAAGAGAGATAAGAAAGCTCTCTACCTCATTTATCAAGGTATGGATGAGTCATCATTTGAGAAAATATCGAGGGCCACTACAACAAAGGAAGCGTGGGAGATCCTGCAAAATTCATTCAAAGGAGTCGAGAAAGTGAAAAAGGTTCGACTACAAACTCTAAGAGGTGAGTTCAAATCTCTCATGATGAATGAATCTGAATCAATATCAGATTATTTTTCGTGAGTCCTAGTAGTTGTTAATCAACTACGGAGAAATGGTGAAGTTTTGGATGATAGTCATGTGATCGAGAAGATACTACGTTCACTTGTACCAAGGTTCGACTATATTGTTATCGCTATTGAAGAGTCAAAAGATCTTGACTCAATGATGGTGGACGAGCTCATGGGTTCCTTACAAGTCCATGAAGAAAGAATAAGGAAAAGAAAGCAAGAGGGAGGAGTAGAAGAACTCCTAGAAGCTAAGCTCACTCTAAAAGATCAAGGAGAGAGCTCTAGTAGTAATACTAGAGGAAGAGGACGTGGCTATTACAAGGGAAAAGGAAGAGGACGAGGCAAGTTAGAGGACGATGATCAAAGGTATCAAAGGTCGAGCTCGACGTGGTAGAGAAAATTATTTCTGGCACAGTAATAGGCCAAGGTATGACAAATCTAGAACTAAATGCTATAATTGTCATAAGCTTGGTCATTATGCTTCAGAGTGTCAATTTTCTTCAAATAATGTCAACGAGAAAGTCAATTATATTCGTCAAGAAAATCAAGAAGACCAAACCTTATTGGTAGCTCACAAAGAAGATGACTATGATGAAAACTCTACGTGGATGCTTGACATGGGAGCAAGTAATTACATGTACGACATGAAGGAGAAGTTTGTAAAGCTTGATGAACCAATTTCTGATAATGTGACATTTGGAAACGGTGCAAAAATTCTGAAACCTCAAAGCCAAACTATGAAGGGATCGGAGTTACAGGCTTAACTAAGTCTTGTTCAAGAAGATCTAAAGAAAGCAAAAGAGAAGATATCATTACTTGAGAAAGAAAAAGGTCAAGTGTTTGACGAACTGAAACAAGAGCAAAAAATTGCAAAGGAGGCAAATAGGAAATTTCAAGAAGCTCTGGTGGCTCATAAGCAAGCTGAAGAGAACTTAGAAATTGAGAAATTTTGAGCAGTTGAGCTTGAACAGGCCATGATTGAGGCATCACAGAAGAAGGAAGAGGAATGGCAGAAAGAATTGGAAACTGTGAGAAGCCAGCATGCACTAGATGTGTCGGCTCTTCTTTCTACCACGGAGGAGTATCAAAAGTTAAAGCACGATTGTTCTATGATTACCAATGCAAAGAATCAAGCCCTTATTCATGCTAATGATGCAACCACGATAATCAAAATTCATGCAGAAAAAGATTGAGGTACTTTCAGCTGAAATAGCATGGCTCAAGACACTGCTTGATGAGAAAGTTCATTATGAGATAGATGAAAGCGATGAGATGGTAATGAAACCAAGCGAGAGAGTCAATCCAACTCTTTACAAAAGTCTTGTTGGAAGCCTAAGGTACTTAACATGCACGAGGCCAGATATTCTCTATGCAGTGGGACTAGTTAGTCGGTACATGGAAATACCGACTACTACTCATCTAAAGGTTACCAAGAAACTTTTGCGCTATATAAAAGGCTTTACATGGAGTTCCAAGAAGCAACCAACTTATGGATATATTCACAAAGCCACACTAAAGCATGAAGTCTTCATTAAGTTGCAAGAACGTCTCAGAGTTACGAGCAAATCAAGTTTAAGGGAGGATGTTGAAAATATAAACTTGATTTGTATTACTCTAGATCTATCTAGGCACTTCCCATCATCAAGAGAACCTAGATGACAATTCTAGAGCTAGATAATTATCTAAGTATTTTATTATTAGTTGCAATGTTTGACTAGTCTATAATTATCTAGGATATTGTAGAATAATTTCCATCTAGGAAATTCTAGAGAAAGTTTCCGTAGGAAAAGTCAAAGAAGATAGACATGGTCAAATAAGGAGGCTGCAAAATAATCTTTAGTGTAGCCTAGAAATATTTAAGGCGGTGGTGCACTTCTTATAAATAGGAGAGTTGTGCTAGCAATTTAAACTTGTAATTAAGAGTGTAATTGATTGTAAGAAGTAATGAAAAAGACAAAGTTTTCGTGAGTGGTGCAAGCTTATATAAAGCTTATATAATATAATTATGTTTCCTTCCAGTGAGTGTGTGTAAGCTATTTTAAATCTCTTCCTAGCCATCGATCCTAAATCCATTTCCAACAGCATCGAGTAACCAAGTTTCTTTTTCTACTTGTTCTGCATGCTTCTAGTTCATCTTAGTGAATCTCTTTTTTATTCTGATTCATTGCTTTAGTGTCGAATCTTTAGATGCCAAGTCATGTTTGTTTGGACTTCTCAGTGCCTCGTTATGGTATACTTCGGGAAGAACACATTGAATTTTGGTGTTTGTGGTTCAATTATTGATATGACCCTCGTGTTCTGTTACATTCTGAGATGTATAGTTTCTAGAGAACAATATAATAAGTTATGGTTGCTAGTAGATGTTTGTTCTTGTTGCTTTCTCGCAGCTTTGTTTAATGGCTCTCTTGAAACATATCTTGACTTTCTTTACCAGGAAAAAGAAGTAATTGGATGCCGCATTTGGTTAGTCATTGCCGTATTAAGATGGAATGCTTTGTCTCAGGCAAAGCTCGACGAAAATCTGGTGGAAGTACCATCGGTTCCTTGTCCAGGTGTAAAGAAGCCCAAAAAAGAGTTGAGTTGTTCATTATGCAATGAAAGTTCTATTAATGACAAGGATCTGAATAGCCACATTGAAGGTAGGAAGCACCAAGCTAAATTAGCAGCTGCCAAAGCCGAGCTTACAGCCAAGTGTTGCAGTACCCCATTTACGAGAAGAAAACCCGCAAACCTGGCTAAGCTCTAAGTTACACCTCCAACTAACAAAGTGAAGAGGAAGGCTGAAACTCTGTCGGAAGTACCATCGCTTCTTAGTCCATGTGGAAGTACCCCACCCATGGCAAATAAACCTGCAAACCCGCATAAGCTCAGCTTCACAGATGCAGGCTCAGAACTCAATGGAGATGATGTCAAGGGTACATCTCCAGCTAGCAGTATAAGTGACATTGCTCCAGTTGCTGAAGCGGAGGTCGGAGAAGAGGTGGGAAGTAAAACCAAAGAGTCGGCACGATTTTAATGCTTACAAAAGGCCAATCAATAAGATACTAAGTTCAAGCATTTGTATTAAAATACGTAATATATAGATAAATATTTTAATCACTATTCAGAAATATTAAACAAATTTGATAAGAATTTATCACGCTGTCTCTAATCTATAAAATACTTAATATTTTTTCTTCTCTCTCTGATTATTTAGGTCCCTTAGTCCGGAACCAACCCCAAGTCTGGTTTATTTGCTGGAACTTGTCTACTGAATTCTCATTCGCCAAGAAACTCATAATATAACATCTCTAAATCCTAATCATGGATCAACCACTTTCCTTCTCACTTGTTCTAGCCATGGTTGTAGTCCTTTTTTAACATTTATAATAGCATCATACAAAAGCTACAAACCCAACAAAAACTAACCCCCTGGAACATAGAGGATTCAAATCATTGGGGACATGCACCAAGTAATCAAATCCTGCCAACGTCCCCATCGGTCCAACATGGCGAAAAAGAACGGACCCATGATTTGGGTTTAGAGATGTTTTTCCTTGCTTCTGGGCGAACAAGAATACAGTAGAAGATTTTCTATAAATAAAATACTCTTTGGCACTTGGGTTAGTTCTGGATCAGGAACTAATTAGTTTTTGTTCGGAAACACCTAATATCCTTTTTCTAAAGCGGGCACGATATATTAAACGATATTAAGTCAGAAAGTTATTACACAAAAGCATTCATAACTTTAAGGGCAGATGTCGTACCCAATTAGGCAAACAAAGTCTCTCCCTAGATCGAATCGCAACCCAATTGGCCATTTCATTCGCTCTACACGGAGTGAAATCGAGATTACACAAAGGGGCATCCTTAAAAACCCTAATAATTAAAGAATCTAAATTCTCCGCCCGCTAGTCAATGGATCTAAATTGACCATTGATAAACTCAACAGCCACTTCACAATCAAAGCTGATAATGTGCTACCGTTATTCCTTGATAAGAAATGTGACTATGTATTTTATAATTTCCTTAATTGCTTTCCAATATGCTTGACCTAGGTTAGACTGATATCTACTAGCCATCCCAACAGTATAGAAAATGTCTAGTCTTATACACAACATTGCATACATCAGACAACCAACTGCATTAGCATAAAGGATTTTCATCATATCCCTTTTTTGTTGAGCTATTTTAGGACACATGTCTTTATTAAGATGATGGCCTTTGACAATGGGGACATATTTGGGATTGCATTTATTACAATTGAATCACTCTACTACTTTACGGATATATGTCTCTTATGAAAGAGATAATAGCCTTTTCGAGCAATTTCTCGTAATCTTAACTCTAAGAATGTAATTAGCTTTACCCATATCTTTCATTTCAAAGTTGGACAAAAACCAAACTTTGAGCTCATTAAAATATCCTTTATCATTTCCAGTTATTAGTATGTCATCTACATACAGAGTGATAATGACAAACTTATTAGCCGAACTTTTCAAATAGACACAATGATCTTCGTCAATCATTCTAAAATCATGTGACATGATCGTATTATGAAAATGAATATATCATTGTCGAGAAGACTATTTAAGACCATAAATTGATCTCATCAATTTACAAACTTTATGTTTACAGCCTTTTGGATGTAGCCCTCTCGCTGAATCATGTAGATTTTTATATCCAATTCTCCATTAAGAAAAGCAGTCTTAACATCCATTTGATGTAGCTCAAGGTCTAAGTTCCCTACCATAGCTAGAACTATCCTAATGGATGTAAATCTCACAAGTACGAAAGTCTCCTCATAGTTTATTCATTCCTATTGTTTGAATCCTTGGACAACTAAGCGAGCTTTGTACCTTTTGATATAGCCATCAGCTTTTTGCTTAATCTTGAGAACCCACTTGTTCCCAATTGCCCTATGTCTATTAGGCAGATCAACTAATTTCCAAACATGGTTTTTCTCCATCGAAGCCATCTCTTCTTATATTGCTTTAATCCATTCATTTTTATCATGAGATGATAGAGTAGTAAAAATATTCTTAGGTTCATCCTGATCTTGTAGGTTTACCAAAAGAATCTCACTTGGACTATTATTATCTTTCAATGATGTCAAGAAAGCATTACTAGTGCATTCAACCTCAAATCATTTGCGTGGAATACTAGTTCTTTTGGTTCTACGAAGTTCACGATTTTGATAAACATCTCTGATATATTCATCATAACTAAGAATAGTACTCCCACTAAAGGGATAATCCATACTCCCACTGGAATTCAAAAATGTACTTCCACTAGGATCATGAACTACCAGATCATTTTGAGATGGAAAAACTTGATTTTCCTCCTTAATAATTCTCCCACTCAGTTGGAGCAATCCAGATGATTCTGCCTCATCAATTTTATATAGTGTAAGATCACTTTTTACATCTCCTAATTTTGGAAAATTGTTCTCTAAGAATGTGGCATCCCCTGATTCATATTCTATCACTTGTCCATTTTTTAGTTCACCTATGAAAATGTATCCTTTTCATACATTAGAGTATCTTATAAAGATACTCTTTTTACCTCTCGGTCCTAATTTACCAAAAGAACTAAATGTAGAATGGACATAAGATGCACACCCCCATGGTCTCAAGTAGTTTAGATAAGGTTTACAACATGTCCACATTTCATAGGGAGTGGTAGCAACAGATGTAGAGGGTATCTGATTTAGAACATATGTGGCAGTAATGAGCGCATCTACATAAAAAGATATAGGCAAATTTTCCTATGCCATCATAAATCTCACCATATCAAGAAGGGTTATGTTCCTTCTTTCTGCTACCCCATTTTGTTGAGGTGAATAAGGAATGGACAAATGATGTTCAATTCCTTTTTCTTGACATTATGTATTAAATTCATCAGAAAGATACTCATCACCATGATCTGTTCGTAAGACCTTAATCTTTCGATCATGTTGATTCTCAGCAAAATTCATAAAAATCTTGAAACAACTTAATGCTTCAGATTTGTGAGAAATCAAATAGACTATACCATACTTACTATAGTCATCTATAAATGTGATGAAGTAAAATGCTCCATGTCTAGCCCTCACATTCATTGGACCATAGACATCAGAATGAATTAATTGTAGTGGAAAATTGGCTTTAGTTCCTTTACCAAATGGTTTTCTTACCGATTTTCCTTCTAGACAATGTTTGCATGTCGGTGATATAGCTTTTTCTAAACTACTCAATAGTCCTGTCTTAACTAGACAGTTCATGCAATCTTGATCAATATGGCCCAATCTAGAATGTCATAAATTAACATCTTCTCAAGATGTTTGCACATTAGTGACAGAGGAAAAATAAGATTTTAATAACCAATTAATATCCAAGATAAGAAAACATCAGATATATAACCAGAACCATAAAAGACATGTTCTAAAAATAACTTCACAGAGTTATATTCAAACAGCAACTAAAAACCAAGAGCCATCAAGGCTGAAACAGAAACTAAGTTCTGGGAAATTTCAGGAGCAAACAATACATCATAAAGAAGTAGGGTACATACTTGATGCAAGTTCAATTTACATGTACCCATACTCGTCACATCTGCTCATGCGTTGTTGCCAATAAAAATATGTTTTGCTCCTATCAGCAACCATCGGAAATCAACAAAAGCTTCACGATCTTTTGTTATATGGTTTGTCGCTCCTGAATCAATCACCCATATAGGATGAGTTTCAGATAGAAGAACACAACTAGATACATATAATTTACTCACATATGAGTGAACCTAATGTACCTTCTTTTTTCCTGTGTAGTCCTTAGCAAAATGTCCCTTGTTCTGACAGTTATAACATCTAACGTTCTTGATGTTAAACTTTCTCTTTTTCTTATTCCTAGAACTCTTCTCACTAGTTCCAGAATTTTCAGCTTTGCTCTTGTTCTCATTTTTCTTACCCTGGCCCTTTTTACCTCTTTTTTTTTTACCCCCTGTGCTACTAAACAGAGCCATATGAGCTTTGGGGTGTACCTTAATAGCTAGAAGACAATCCACTTCTAACTCAAGGTGATGGGCCACATCTTCAAATGTTGTAACATTATCTGTATGGGTAAGAGTCATTTTCATGTGTTCCCAGTTGGTAGGTAAAGAATGAATCACAGCTTGGCTCTACTATTCATTATTGAGTACATGGTCAGTCTCAATCAGCTCACTTATCATGTTTGATATTTGCCTGACAAAATTACAGTTTAATACCAACAAGTTTCACACATTTGCACTCAAGGACGAGCCTCAATAGCCGTAAAAACAAACTTCAATTTAGTACTAAAGTTTTCGTGCATGCAGGAAAAAGGAAAATTCCTTTACCCGTGTGAAATACGAACTGCAATTTAGTCCTAAGATTCTTAATTAAATTACATCCAAGGACAACAGAATGTAATTTTTATCAAAATCACAATCAAACTCAATTTTTGAATCAAATAAATACAATTAAAATTGATTACAAAAATCATATAACAACTAGAACAATATCTAAGCATGCTCTGATACCAATTGATGGAATTAATGCATAATTAACACCTAATTACTAGTTAATTACATAATTAACAACAAACACAATTCATCAATAATTAACGCGACTTACTTGTTGAAGCATACTTTTCTGGGATAGTCGTAACGAGATGAAGCTACTGGGTAGCTCACAATCATAAATGGATCAAACATGTGAACGATTTCCACGAACTTCTCAACTTTTGTGAAATCTATGAACCTTTGGTACTAATCCAAAATTATTCTTTCTTTGTGTGGATATGGGTGGAACATTACTAATCAATCACCAGCTTCCTCCCCCCTTATATAGGGAAGTCCAAAGCTTGCCAACTTACCCCATATGGGTGAGTAAGTTTCCAAATTGATGGGTCATTTTGCTAAGTGTCAACACTTGAAAAATGGTTGCTGGGCCTTGCCTCTTGGGCCCAATAATGGGTGACCAAGTCCAACAGATATCTTTTCTAATCAGTTAGGTAGGTTGCCTATTTAGTGTTCCTAGAATTTTCCTTTGTTATGTTTTTGAATTCAATGTAATGTTCCTTAAACTTTTTTACATCATGGTTTGTTCTTGAATTTAATATAAATATTTCTTTTATTATGAAGAGTATGGAATTGGTTCGAGTTGGCTCACCTATCAAAGAACGAGATTTGTGTTTAGCAGATAGTTTCAACGCACACCATACTTAAGGATGATAAATATTTCCTTCATTTGAATATGCATGAAGCTAATGTTAGTACTATATCAAGTACTACGAATTTAATTGAAGGCTCCAGAAGAGTCAATTTATTTTTACCTAAAGGTACGAATTTGTGATTAAATAATGCCTTATATACTCCTAAGTCTTAAAGAAATTTATTGAGTCCCAAATATATACGCCAAAATGGGTATGAGGTTGAGACATAAAATGAAGAGAACACGGAATATTTATTTATCACAAATATTATTTTGGGTAAAAAGTGTATGTTGGAAAAATTACCCGCTTATTCATCTAGTTTATATTACATGTATATCAGTGCACTTAAAGCACATGCAATCATAGACCAGAAGTTTAATTATTTTACTATTTGGCATGACTGGTTAGGCCATTTTGGTTCAATTATGATGCGAAGAACTATTAATAACTCATGTGGACACTCTTTAAGAAACCAGAAGATTTGTCATGCATTGCATGCTCTTAGAGAAAATTAATAACCATGTCATATTGAGATAAAAATAGGTATGAATCCATTAGATTTTTTAAACGTATACATGGTGATATATGTGGACCTATTCACCCTCTATTTGGACCATTTAGAGTTTTATGATACTAATTGATGCATCCACTAGATGGTCACGTGTATCTTTATTATTGACTCACAACTTGGAATTTGTGAGACTAGTAGCTCAATTAATTCGGTTACGAGCTCATTGTCCAGATAATCTAATTAAGACTATTTGTCTCGATAATGCTGGTGAATTTACTTCAGAAATATTCAATAATTATTGTACGGCCATTGGTATAAATGTCAAACATGTGGTAGCTCATGTTCATATTCAAAATGGTCTTGCCAAATTATTTATTAAATGAATTCAATTAATTGCAAGACCATTGCTTATGAGAGCAAACTCCCCATTTTAGCTTGGGGACATGTTGTTTTACACGCAGCAATATTAATTCATATCAGGCCAACAAATTATCATGAATTCTCCCCATCTTAATTGGTTCATGGTGAGGAACCAAATATTTTCCATTTAAAAATTTTTGGATGTGCAATTTACTTTCCAATTACTCCACCACAATGCACTAAAATGGGACCCCAAAGAAGATTGGGAATATATATTGGAATTGATTCTCCATCGATAATAAAGTACATTGAGCTATGTATTGGAAATATATTTACGGCACAATTTGTCAACTGTCATTGGGGGAGAAAATAAGCAGCTTGAAAAAGATATTAGGTGGAATGAATCATATTTGTGATATCTGGATCCTCAAACAAAAAAAGTGAACTTGACGTATAAAAGATGATTTATTTTCAAAACTTAGCTAATCAATTGTGAGACATATTTGCTAACCCAAAGAGAGTGACTAAGTCACATATTTCGGCGACTAATGCTCCTTTAAATATTCATGTTCCTAAAATGACAATCAATTATTGCCAATGAAAATAAGGCACAAATGAAATATGGTAGACCTATTGGTTCCAAACATAAAAATTCTCGTAAAAGAAAATGAGCAAATTTTTAAAGATGGTCAGAATGAGGATATCTTGACTTCCGAAGAGTCCCCAGTCAATATTCACATCAAAGAAGGGCAAACTGAAGAGTCGCTTTGGACAAAAGATCACATACCTGAACATTTTGATAACATTTTGATAATCATGAGATTTTAATAAATTATGTTATGACTAAAGGAAAATAGAACCGAAATGAAGTTATTGTTGACGATGTTTTTGCTTATCATGTAGCGATAAGTGTTGTACAAGGTGAAGAGGATCTGGAATCAAAATTTATCAAAGAATGCATGGATAGAAAAGATTGGCCAAATTGGAAAGCCGCAATGAAATTAGAAATAGATTCACTTGTGAAACATTTTTGGACTAGTAGTCCGCACAACCAAACATCTAAAACCCGTAGGATATAAATGGGTATCTGTGCAAAAATGAAATGAGAAAAATGAAGTTGTAAGATATAAAGCACGACTTGTTGTACAAGATTTTTCTCAAAGACCTGGTATAATTATGAAGAGACATATTCTCCTGTGGTGGATGTAATCACGTTTTGATGTTTGATAAGTCTGGCAATAAATAAAAAGTTGAATATGTGTTTAATGGATCTTGTAACAGTCTATTTATATGGTTCACTTGACAATGACATCTATATGAGAATCCCTAAAGGAATAAACATCAAAAAAAGTATGTGATTCAAGTAAAAAAGGACTATACTTGATCAATTTATGTCAATTATTATATGGGTTGAAAAAATCAGGGCGTATGTGCTACAATTGTCTTAGTGGCTACTTATTAATGTATCTTTGAAGTGTCATATCTCAGTGCGATAGGTTCATTAATGTATCTGGCTAGTGATACACGACCTGATATATCATTCTCTATTAATTTACTAGCAAGATATAATTCTTCACATACAAGAAGACATTAGACTAGAGTCAAACAAATATTTCATTATCTTCGAGGTACAATGGATATGGGCTTGCATTATCCATATGTCTCAAAAGTAGATTTAATTGGATATGTATTTGATCATTATAATGGTCAATCCAAATAAACTATATCAGCCACCTCATCTAATCATTCTAAAATTTTGGCTATTCATGAAGCAAGCCGAGAGTGTATTTGGCTGAGATCTATTGTCAAACATATTTGAGAATCATGTGGATTACTTTTTTAAAGTGGAATACATATGACCTTACATCGCCAAAATTCTTTTTCACACATGATCTTCAAAAGGATAGAGAGATAATTGTGCAACAAATTCGTTCAAGTGAAAATTTGGTAGATTGGTTCACGAAATCTCTACCTACTGTAGTTTTTGAGAAGCATGTTCATACTATTGGTCTGAAATGACTCAAAGATCTTAAGTGATGTAGACATTAGGGGGAGATGTTAATTTACGTTGTACTCTTTTTTCCTAACTACGATTTTGTCTCGACGAGTTTTCTGAGTAAAGTTTTAATGATGCACGTTATTCAAATAGCATCCAAAGGGGAGTATTATGATTTACTAATTATGGATGTCATTTTTTTATGATCTCTATCAATCACTCAAAATTGTAGACACTTTCCACCACACTCTCATCCACTTCACCACTTCTCTATAAAGTTAGTTTAATGAGTGTAGTGCCTTATAGGTTGGTTAATTTTTTGGCCTATAAATAGACCCATGTATTACCATGTAATATATATATATATTTCTTAAGATATTAATGAGAACTTCATGTTCCCCTTTCTTACTCTTCTTTCTCTCTACACTTACTGTTGTTATCTAATTTGATAAAGTTCACAACAAAAACCAAAAAATGAACAATCTACGATGACCCTTCAAAATGGCATGTCCAATGAAAAGCTAGAACCAAATGGAAATCGCAAAGACGACAAGAAAATAGAACATGGGAAAATCTTTCATCTAAGAAATACAATTCTTGACACATCTCTTAAAAAAAATGAATTTTCGACTCAAATCACAACTGTTCCATTGTCTGTAACACTGAATTGTGGCATTTCTGTTATTGATAGAAAAGAGAACAATCTTGGCATTCAGCGAATATCATGGTGAAAATTCTGAAATCGGAGACTTGGTGCCCGCCAATCCTTGATCAACCACAGCCCAGCGACCAATCGCTCTCGAATCACTCCGGTACTTACAAAAACACATGACAAATCATATAAGTATATTCCAAGATTCGAATACACAAAAAATACACACAAGACTCAATATATGGCAAGACTATAACGAACCAAAATATGACAGATTATAAATAATTCACAAGACAACATATGAAATTTATATATGCTCATCATTAAAAAACTAAAATAATAAGCATCTTCATAATACTTGTAAAAATAATGAGTGTATCTAGATTTTGACTACGTCATAGCCTTGAAATGTCGAAAACGATCATGTGTATTCACGAATATTAATGCACCTTCCTTTACAACGTTTGTTATGATATAAAAATTTATCTTTTAAAAAATAATCAAATTAATCTCCAAGTTTTATGTTGTTGCTTTGCAGTATCACAATTGAAATAAACACTAAAACACTAGGTACCAAGATACATGAAGACGATAATTTTTTTAAAGATTCATCTCATAAAATACTAGGTACCGACCTTTATTTGGGGTTGAGATAATATCTTTTATAAAGTGACTCTCAAGTAAACTTATACTACAAATAAAGGTTGGCTTTGTTATTCTCAATGTATGCTATGATTATTAGCTATGAAGTAATTTGTCTATCCAACATAGTTTCTTCTCCCCGAGCATCACTCTTATCACTATCGCCTTTATGTTGGTATCGACTAGAGCTATACATAAAGTAGATACCGTGGAGAGATCCCAACCCAACTATAAGTTAGTAATAATACTCTAATCTCTCTTGATTCAGATCATGACAACTCCAATTTACACGATGCTCATTCTCGGTCACCCATTAGGGATCTTGATAAAGAAGTCATGAACAAAACAAGCAACCCCAATGAATCTAGAGAAGCGCGTAATAACAATATTGATCATGTACTAGAAAATTCCATGTTAAATAATTCAAGATGCCCGACAACATAAAATATCTTGAATGTCTCATATAGGACAAGTTGAGGTGACATCAACTGTTTAAACACCAGCATTACCATGTTAATAAACCAGTTGTTGTCCTAGAATTTATCATGTTGGGAATATTTGAGGCATTTCATGTTGTAGAACAGTTTGAGTTATTTAACAGGGAGTCCCACATAAATAATATTGCCAGTATGCTCTCTAGCTACATTGGGCTTCTAACTATGCTCGTGGCTTGCTTATTAAGATTTTTAATAGTGTGACTAAAAATGAATACATATCAAATTGGATATTTCATGACCTAAATGAAGGAAGGATTGAGGTAGGATCTCTTAATGGTGTCTACTTCATGTATTGCTCCACTCGATACCAATACAAGAGCAATGGAAATAAGGGTGATGCTCGAGGAAAAGAAGTTACATTGGAACATCAAAAATATTAAGTGGAATATCAAACAAATATTTAACTAAATTAATTATGAGGACAAGTTCAAAAATATTACGTAAGTATGCCGTGAACTTTCCTACTTCCATTAGTAATAATAACTAAGTTAACTCTAGTTCCCGCTTCTTACGTGCAGTAACATAAACAAGATCTGATGGCGAAGCAATTGCAGCAATGAACGAGTAAAATTATAAAATATTAACAACAGGTGTGTGCAAAGGTTTCCCATATAAAATAAGAAAAATAGGTCTATGGATATTTGGTTTGCTCGGCGACAATTGTTGACAAAGAAGGTTTACATCCACTATCTCGGAGTTTTTATGGATGCATATGGGGCTAAAAAAATGACAAAAGTCAATGTCAGTTTTTACTTGAATGTCATTATAACATAAAAAACTAGGTCACATATAAAAGAAAGATCTATTACTTGCATCTATCTATTATTCCAAAATTAGAAACGAGTCCCACCAATATAACTAAGGACTAACACCATCAAAAAGCAATTGCACAAGATGGTGTTTGTTTCTAGTATAAGATCAAAGCAAATAAACGATTAAATTTAGCCATCATGATGATTCAATTTTGTATTTGCATTGTGATCCAAAAAACTTGTGGACGTAAGCATCGAGACTGGTTACAAAATACAAGATTTTTTTGTGGAATACAAAATACTAGATATCGGCATCATTTAAGTCATATAGTAACTCATGCTATGAAAAACCGGAATTTGCCAAAAAAAAAAATATATGAAAAAAAAGACTATGAAGCTACACTTTTATTTTCTTGTTCTTATAAGTAGAACTAATATAGTTAAGAAAAATTGAATCTTGAAAAATTGATTAAGTATCACATACAATTATTATATGGTTCTACTTAGGATAATTAAAATAAATATCTCAAAAAACATATATTAATTCTTTGGTTATTTTCTAATAAAAGAAATTTAATCTCGGAAACATTTCTTTCAAATTAATGTGACTTTATGTCTTGATTTGTTTCTTTAAGCATTTATCCTTCTCATTTATCAATAAAAATATATAAATCTAGATATTAATTATTAATTGGCAGATACATACTAAATTACTATATAATTAGTATATCCCACCGTACCTATTTCTGATCAACTAAAATTTTATAAAAAACACCGCGAGGATGATTAACTAAACGTTAAAAGGGTAACAACTTTGTATCAAATTATTTAAGGGATTCGATGGCCAGAGAATCCTAGTTCACAAAAATGGAATTCCTAGTCATAATCTTGGAAACCAGAGTTTGCTCCGGTCGCAACCCCTTCCGCTGTCACTCTAGCAGATATATATCCTCTCCAAAGAATGAAAACCGAAACAACATAAAGCACTACAACCAAAACAAGACACTCTCTCGGACAAGACGAGAGGAAGAAACAACACGAACGAACCTTGTCAGTAACAACCCCGGAAAGCAAGGCATTGGCATCGGTCTACAATACGGGTGGCCATCCGGCGGTTAGCAAGCGTCGGAGATCCGGAATGGTTACGGCTTGGAAAGACGGAGCTTCTTAACCGTCCTGCTCCGCCTCCTCGTCCCGATTTATTTATTTCATTGCATACGTCGATCAACTGACGCGACTAGGCTTTATATAAGTAGAATCCCGACACCTAAGGAGAACGTGGCAATGCCGGTACATAACAACCTTAAATTTACGACAAATGTGGTCAAAGCCACTTTAAGGAATAACAAACTATGACCCAGGATTAACGGAAAGAGCTAACAACCAAGGAAGAATGGTGAGGTGGGTTTGGGAGAGAGGGAAAGCGGGTCTCAGGGAGGGAGGAGGCTCATATTCTCCGCCTCTCTTGTCAATTTTTTATTTTATTTTCGTGGTCCTTATTTTTCCCAGGCGGAATCCATATTTTTCACAAGGCAAATTCCTTTCCTTTGGTTCCCTAGCGTATGACTAAATCTATAATTGGTTTGTATGTATAAGATTTATCAGATTTTTTTGCACACGAACATGTAATTTTTTATGTAAATGACTTTTTATACCCATAAAAAAAATCAAATCCTCATAATTATTTTCTTAAATAATTTTTTGTCCAGGGATGCAGCTCTTCATAATTAGAGACCAATAACGTTGGGAGGCTTTTTCCCAGAAAAAAATATTTTTTTTATTTATAAATGACTAAAGAAGAACAAAATCCTAGTCTCAAATTTCCCCAAATAACAATACCAATGTGTGATAATTTAGGCATATATGAGAGGCATTGTATGACAAGAAGAAGACCTTGATTTTTCGGGCAAATTAATCTCGGGTTTCATGTGCTCTTTATTAATGATTAGACCACCCGCAGCGGGTAGTCTGCGCGGGCCGGGGGCACCACGTGGCGCGTTATGATTGGTGCCTTGCTGACACGTGCGGCGCCCTCGCGTGTCAGCGAGGCACGCCTCGCCCCGATAGGCGTTCTTCGCCCCGGGCGACGTGGCCAGCTCTGATTGGGCCACGTCGCCCAAACAACAATTTTTTTTAAATTGAAAAAAAAACTAAAAAATTCAGAAAAATTTGGAAAACAATTCTAAAAATTCTTTTTAATATTTTTGACTATTTTGTGAAATAAAAAAAATTTAATAATTTTTTGTTAATTTTAGACAAATATTTGAATCCAAATCACGAGACTTTTTGGATAAAAAAATGTGTGTGGTCCAAATTTGATGTAAAAATTTTGTTGTCCAACTTCATTTGAAAATTATATAAATTACTACTACCTTCTTCATAATTTTTCACACGAAAATATTTTATTTTTCTTATCTTTCACAATCTACATATTTTTCATTATGGCCGAGTCAATGTTGGAGATGGCAGATGAGCATTTCCGAGATGGGAAGCTCCGTGAAGCCTACGACATGTCCATTATGACATGGCATATGGACCCATACAATGAGACCTTCAAACACTACCATGCCGCATTCCGCATCTTATTTGTTGCCGAAGATTACGATATAGTGCCTAACGCGTACAAGATCCCCGATCTCCCCAACTTCGCAATCTCGGACACTTTTGCGCATGTTTTTTGTCGTCTTGGAAAGTTTGTCGCCCCGAGAATATCAAATCAGCAATTACTGTGAAAATGTACAAGTTAGTCATAGACGCTTTCGAGCTCCTCTTAGAGATGATAGGAGAATGCAGTTGAACTTGTACATTAGTTTGGGATTAATGTAAGAACTAAGCAATTTATGTTTTTTTAAGTGTAATGTAATATATTTCGATGCTAAAAAATTTTCATTTTGCAAAATTTACTAGTCCGATTTTTAATTTAGCCTTTTGAAATAAACGTAAAAAAATATTTGAATCTGATACAGTTAGCTCAATTTTAAAAAAGCTGAGATGAGAAAAAAACTGATGTGGTGTCCAGGCCGTGGCACTATAGCGAGGGCACCACTGTGAGCTGAAAACTAAGAGCAGGGGTGTGACTGACATAGTGCTCAGGGCGTGCACTGTAACAGGGGCACCAATGCGGATGGTCTTACAATCATAGTAAAATAATAAGGTCATTGTCTAGAAGCAACCCAAGTCTACTTTATTAATAATTACGATCATAGCACGACTTGCAATTTGCAGGACGGGCCACTTCCTACGCACTATCGACCATAACCTACGACTGCAAAGACATCGGCTTTGAGACCTACGGAGAATACTGGAGGTCAAATCATTTAGTTAGATAAGAGAACAGCTTTCTCCACAGTCGAATCCATTTCGTCGCTTGTTCACAAGGATCCATAGTGAGTAAAAAAAAATTGAGAGATTATGTAAAAAAACAATTTGAAGAGCAATATCTTGGTGTTTTGATATTCGATTCGAGAAACTTTTTTTTAATCCGTATAAATTTTTGAGATTTACACGTGAAAAATTGAAAAAAAATTCAAAAAACCAATAGACGGGTTTTTAATCCGTCAATACCAATAGACGAGTTTTTTTTCCATCTATTGGTAGAAGTGAAAAAAAAATCATCTATTGGTATTGATGGGTAGTTTAATTTTTCTATGAATTTATAAAATAGTACACCGTGGACACCTTTTTTGTAATTTAATTTTTTACAGTACCGTTTTGGTAAATTATTGTGAATAGTGACACCCATTTCAAAAAAAAATCCATTATGTTTATATTGCAAATTAGTAACAAATTACCTCATTTGAATTCATACAAAAATAGACTAATCAAAGCTAGATGATAGAAGGACCTCTCCCTAGGTTTAGGGTTTTTCCCTCACTAATGCGAGCTCTCCCCCCTACACTTAGGATTTTGCAAAAATCTCCATCAACCCTCACCAAGTCGTCATCAACCTTCCCCAAATCCTCCTACTAATCACACCTTTACATCACCCGTTTCACCAGACTCCTCCTCCACAAAACCCCACCAACACTTCCCCATTTTTTCTTTACCAGTTTGTTTTTGTTTTCGCAGGTATTGCTCTCCTCAAAAGAATGCACGAAAACATACGTAGTGATCTCCCGAGAGTCTAGGTTAGGGTGGGATATCATCGGTGAGAGGTAGAAACATTGTGTCGGATCAGGTAGAGTCCTTTTATGTTGAGTGAGAATAGAGGAGGGCGATAGAGGACACAAGGATACAGGAAAGAGGAAGGTGCAGGATGAAGGCGGACAAAGCAGTGAGCATGGACTAAGGGACGATAAGGAAGAGATCATTGATCTAATATGTGGTTTATCGATACTGGAGAAAACTGAGAATGCAGCATGGCTAGTGTGTTCGGTGTAGACGGAGAAAGTAGTGAATGCAAAAGCCTTTATGACCATTATGAAGAATTCTTGGAGACCACGCAATGGCCTAGAGGCAACTGAGGTGGTGGCAAATCAGTTTCTCTTTCGTTTTCATAACAAGAAGGAGATGAATAACGTATTAGAAGAACAACCATGGCATTTTGATAGACAAGTGGTCTTGATGGGAGAACTACAAGGTGACATCCAACCATCGTCTGTTGATCTCTTTCGAATACACTTCTGGGTACGTATTTATGATCTCCCCTTGGGTGGTTATAACATTGAGACGGCCAGAGCAATAAGATAGCTTATTGGGGATTTTCAAGGATTGGAAGAAATAGGAAACCCAAATGGCCGTTTTATCCAAATTCATGTCAACATGGATATCAGAAAGGCACTCCCTCTAAGGAGAAAGTTTCGACTCCAAGGAGGCATAATAGTATCTATTTATTTCAAGTATGAAAAGCTCCAATCATTCTTGCTATACATGCAAACACCTAAGACACATCAAGAAAGACTATGAATAAGTACAGGAAGACGCCCCGCCTTTGGAGACAACTCTCAGAGAAAAGGGGACTGCCTAAGCTGCTACAGATACCAGGGAGACAGTTGAGTTATTTGGAAAGGAATAGTGTTATTCTCATGTTGCCCAAAGAAGCCGCGATACAGATGAGATCCTCTCGGCCTGATGAGATGAACAGTGAGGCTATCCCAGTTAACACCCTACTCCTACACCCTCCAAAAGATACACATACACAAATCTCCTGCCCTATAACTCCACTAGAATCAAACCACCCAAACCCTAGGCTATCAGCCCTACCTCTGTCAATGGCCCAAACATAAATACCAAAACCATCATTCCCAGATAGCCATATACCCTCAGCTCCACCAAAAACCTTACCTGACACCACTATAATCATCCTAATATCCTCAACCAACTCTACAATCTTGGTGACCACCCACACGCTGCTGCCAAACTCAACACCAAATAACCTGCTGCTTCCCCTTACCCTTGCTCAACTTAACCACCCATCACCCCCCGACATTCCTCACCAACCAAACTCCCCTCACAGAGATAACACAAAACCTCGAAACTGGTGCTACTACTGAAATTGATGGGATGAAAATGGGCAAGGAGAAAAATGGACAAGAATAGCTCAATTTGGTGACATGGATATAACTGGAAGTACGCAGAACAATGATGTGAATACGGATGGAAAAAGAAAAATTTTGGATGCCGCAAAAGGTGCTCATGTTAGCAAGAAGGTAAAGACTGATTCAGACACTAGAATGGAGTCTGCTCAATTAGCGGAGGTTGTAGGCAACCCCGCTTGTCCCAATGAAAATCATAAGTTAGAACTGTCATAGATTAGGGAGCCCTGCAGTAGTTCGTCAGCTAAGTAGGCTAGCAAAAGCTTAGAACTCCCAGCTTCTATTCCTCTAAAAAATGAAGTTATACGAGGGAGAAGCTGAATCTTTGAAGTGGAAGCTAGGTTTTGAATGCGGTGTCTTTATGAAGTGCAAAGGTATTGGATGTGCTCGCAGTGGTGGGATAGCACTACTTTGGAAATGGGACCTTATGGTTAACTTGCTTTGTATTTTGCTACACCATATGGATGTTGAGATTGAAGGAGTCCATTCTGGGCATTTTATTGGATTATACGGCTGGCCTAATACGGAGGAGAGAAGGTACACTTGGGAGCTACTACAAAATTTACGAGATAAATCCCAGTTACCTTAGTTGTGTGGTAGAGATCTTAACAAGATTTTGTCAAATGTAGAAAAATGATAGGGCTAGCTAGTACATTATAACCGCTTAGAAGCTTTTCACGAGACCCTATCTTACTACTATCTCAAAGAAGTCCCCCAAGGAGGCCTCTTCTTCACATAGCCAACCACGAATGGTGGAAACTTTTTCCAATGTCAAAAGTGGAGGCATGGACACGTATAAATTCTGATCATAGTCCTATATTTTGTTGGCGTCTAAGAATACATCAAAGTAACCAACCCAAGAGGAGTTTTTGTTTTGAGGCTATATGGACAAGACACACAGGATTACCAGACCAGATCCGAAAGGGGTGGCAACTCCTTCCTGCCAATGCCAATATTATGGATAGGTGTGCTACAGTTGCTACTGTTTTACAAAATTGGGAAAAAGTAGAATTTTGAAACATAACAAGAAGGAGAAAATAACTAGAAGGTCAAATTACTGATGCTCAATCAAGACCACTGATAGAAGAACTAAAGAAAACTGTAGCGGATCTCGTAGTAGAAAGGGAGGAGATACTAACACGAGAAGAGATAATGTGGGCACAATGGGCGCGGGTTGAGTGGTTGAGAGAAGGTGACTGGAATACTAGTTTCTTCCACAAGAAGTCAAGTCATAGATAATAGAGAAATTGTATAGACGAAATACAGAATAGTGAGGGAGTAGTTGTGAAGGAGGAGGTAGGGATTCGGGAGATCTTTAGGACTTTTTATGTTTCTTTGTTTTCTTCTACAAGAAGCATACGAAGCGAAACGATTACTTCCAAGGTGATACCAAAAGTAACAATGGAGATGAATGATATCTTATGTGAATCGTATAGCCTAAAAGAGGTATGGACAGTGCTCCAACAAATGCATCTGAACAAGGCCCCTGGTCCAGACAGGCTCCCACCTTTGTTATACCAATACTATTGGCAGATTGTAGGACCTGAGGTAGTTTCAATAGTGCTAGCAGTACTAAATAAAGGTGCTAACCCATCTTCCCTAAACGAGACTACTGTGGTATTAATCCCAAAGGTAAAGCTCCCAAGTACCTATTCAGAATGTAGACCTATTAGCCTATGCAACATGGTTATGAAAGTGATCACAAAAACAATAGCAAACAGACTGAAGAGGGTGCTCCTTGAGGTTATACATAAGAATCAAAGTGCTTTTATCCCTCGACGACTCATAACTAACAACACTTTGAAGGCCTATGACAGACTAAAATGGACTTACCATTATCTTAAGATAAAAACAACTGGAATACAGGGTTCATGTGCCTTAAAGCTAGATATGATGAAGGCATATGAGAGAGTCAAATGGACTTTCCTTGAGAATATATTGAGTGCATTAGGGTTTCAACATACTTTTGTCGATCTTATTATGCGACGTGTGACCACAATAAAATATGCAGTACAAATAGTTCCAACCAAGTAGGGGCCTGCAGCAGGGAGATCCAATCACTCCGTACCTATTTTTGATCTGTACTGAAGGACTAGTAGCTCTCCTCTCCGATGCAGCTAATACGGGTAAAATTCATGGCTTACGAGTTGCTTGTACAGGCCCTCCTCTAACGTATTTGCTCTTTGCAGATGATTCACTATTATTTGCTAGAGCGACAAGAACTAAACTGAATAATATACTAGATTTACTTGCTACATATGAAGCTGCTTCTAGGCAGAAGGTAAACATTCAGAAAAGTTCTATCAGATTCAGTAGAAACATAACACCGGATCTCCAACATCAGATGTGCAAAAGCATAGGTATGAAATTGGCAACGAACAAAGATAACTATCTGGGGCTTCCTACAATGATTAGCAGATCAAAGAATATTATATTAGCCGTTCTAGAGGAAAGGGTCAGAAACAAGGTAGGTAATTGGAAAGTACAGTTTCTCTATAAAGACGGGCTGTGAAATCTTTATAAAATCAGTCCTATAAGCTATCCCAACTTATGTCATGAGTTGCTTCAAGCTACCTTTGGACATTTGTGCAAGAATAGATTAAAGACTCTGTGACTTCTACTGGGGAAGTATGAACTGAGAGTGAAAACTACACTGGCAAAGCTGGGCAAAGATGTGTCGACCGAAGAATGAGGGTGGACTAGGGTTTCGATGCTTATATAGTTTCAACATGGCTATGTTAGCAAAGTGGGTATGGCATCTTATATCTAACCCACACTCTGTCGTAGCAAGAATATACAAGGCAAGATACTTTCCCCGAATTTCCTTGCTAAGATCCAAAAATGGCTATAGGCCAAGTCACACATGGTAGAGCATAAGGAAAGGATGGTCACTACTACAGACTGGGCTGGAATGGCGAGTGGGTAAAGGCCAATTGATTAACATCTGGAGTGACATATGGGTTCTCAAATCGCCTACTGGTCATCCAGAATGCACAGACCCTAAAACCAACTCCAAAATGTTTTGGAACTAATCTTGTAGGACACGTCAAGTTGGAATGACGATCTTCTAAATAGTGTGTTCAACGTGGAGGATGCTGAAAAGGTGAGACGTATATGCTTAAGCCATCGGCTTCCACATGATATACCCAAATGGAAATTTACTACTAATGGTGAGTACACGGTGCGGAGTGGATATTATCACAATTTCTCTAGTTGGTGGGCAACAACTATGGTCACATCTACCACCATTCAACCACCAAACTTATGGACTTATTGTTGGAAGTTGGGAGGGCCGCCGAGGTTTTTGAATTTCCTATGGTGCCTATTTGATAATAACTTTCCTGTCAGAGACAATCTTTGCAAAAGAGGAATACTGGAGGACTCCTCATGCCCTTTCTGTCTTGATCACAATGAAACAATAGAGCACCTTTTTATGTTTTGGCCGACAGCCAAAATGCTCTTGACAAAAATGGGCTTCCAGGTTGGCTTACGAGAGGAACTTTCTTTCTGGGAAGCGTGGGTGGACTTTGTCCATTCTCAAGGCAAGACACGGAGTGGAAGACTCCTGGAAGTATTTTGGGGAATATGGAAGCTACATAATACTCACGTTTTTGGGACACCAAAGTACAAGAGCAAGATTCAGAAGTGATTAAGGCCATTCGCTTATATGAGGATTTCCTAGAGTCTAATCAACACAGTCCCAATATGGAAGCAAACCGGACGACCACATGGGATCCTCCACCTGAGGATTGTTTAAAGATCAATACAGACGTAGGGTTGCAGGCGAGAGGAGGAGGCCAAATCAGTGCTATTGCGCAAAACCACTGTGGTGATTTTATCCATGCGACGGTCAGATGGGTGCCGACTCTTCAGCACCCCACCTTATTGGAAGCACACGGCTTTCTGCTAGGGCTGACCTTAGCAAAAGAACTAATGTGCCACTTGGTAATACTGGAATCTCATTGTCTACCGCTGATTCAGGCCTTCAAAACCGACGACTTGACAAAGGCGACCTCTCTTTAATCCTTGAAGACTGCTTGGTGGAAGCTGCGGAGCTTGAAGATGTCCGTTTCAACTACACCCCTCGAACGGCAAACAAAGCAGCTCACCAATTAGCAAAAAGTCATGTCCCGGAATTGGAGATCACCCACTTTCTTTCTGTTCTACCTTCTGATGTTAATGCTGCTGTAGCAGATGATGTATCAACTCTATTTTAATTAATGAATGAAATCACATTTTCCTATAAAAAAAAATGCTAGATGATAGAAAGCAAAACCAAGCTAGAATCTTTCCGAAGTTCGGAATTATATATTCTACCGCCGTAGATCAGCTAGGCTAACCTTATTTTTGTTGAAAATCAGATTTTTAGTTTGAGTCTTATTGCAATTGATATTTAGTTATGGAATACAATTTACAATTCATATCAGATCTTTATTTCCATTTTCATTTTCTTACATGTATCTTAGGATATGCTCTCTGCGGGGATTGAGACCTCATGCACGACCTTAGAATGGACGATGTCCCAGCTGATGGCAAACCAACAGCGATGAGAAAGGTGCAAACCGAGGTATGGAAGGCTTTTGAAGAAGACGACGACAAGGTGGACAAAACAAAACTTCTCACATTGAAATATTTTGATGCGGTCATAAAGGAAGCTCTAAGGTTGCATCCACCTTCCCATTTTTACTTCCCAGAAAAGTTTGCGAGAACTTGAAAGTAAATGGATATGAGGTACCGATCGACACTACAGTTTTCGTTAACGCTTGGGCAATCAAAAGAGATCCGAAATATTGGAGCGAACCCGAAAAGTTTCAACCTGAGAGGTTGCTCGAAACGGCATTAATTACAAGGGGACGAACTTCCAGTTCCTTCCTTTTGGTGCTGGAAGAAGGATGGATGCGTATTGGGATTTTGTTTGGCATCACCACTGTAGTGGTTGCTCTGGCCAATGTGCTTTACCATTTTGATTGGGAGCTTGAAGGCAGAGAATTTGGATATGCCGAACCTTTTGGCCTTGCAACCATGGAACTCTCCACGGAAAGTTCCTCTGCACTTGAAGGACACTCCATAGAATTCTCATACTGTTTGAGATCTTGTTGATTCAGTGAGGTAGACATTATTTATGTTGCTCTTACGACGTTTAAATTATCCTCTTCTAGGGTCTTTGTGTTCAATCTTATAGTAGCCGCATGTTAGAGTGAACTATATAAGATCTTTTTAGGCAATCTCATTTGCACTACTGTTGTATGCCAGCAAATCTTGATGCTCCAAGACCCAAGTAATACAATTATCTGGATTTGCAGTATCTTCCCTGATCAATTTGCATTCTTGTTCTGTAATAATAGCTGACACAGAGCTTGATGAGAACTACTTCATCAATTTTCCTTCTTTGCATGATGCAACAAGTTGGAGAATCATTTCTAAAAACCTGTTTAGAATCTCACAGTTAAGATGTGAGGTAGTTGCGCTTGATGTAGAACTGATGCAATGGAAGTTCGTCGATAGGTAATTGGCAATCCGTTGATTCCAAGAATACTGGAAAAACACGATAATGTCTCGATCCTCGATCTAATAAGATACCGAAAATGAAACAGAATAAGGAATAACCTTAATTTTTCATTAATCAATCAACCACCTAAAACAATATACTAGAAGTCCTATTTATAAGAAACCTATTAACTAATATCCTACTAAAAATCAAACTCCTAATGATAATCCAAAACATAAATATAATTAATAAATAAATCTATAGATAACTAATACTCTATCTTCAACCTTATCTCCATCATTCTCCCCCGGTTAGAGAAATTCGTCCTCGAATTTGGTATCGTAGGCCAGTTGGAGATCTGCGTACATGCACTCTTGATTAACTTCGAGCGGCGTGGAGACACTTGATATCGCCCATTCAAGTAGAATAGATATTTGAAAAGCACATAGCCGCAAATATGATCCTGCTAGAAGGCCATAAACTCATGTTTTCGAGCAAAACATTCAGTATCCTTAAGATTGTTCCACAAAGTCAACAATGGAGAAGCTGTAATATAATCAAACATGTCCACTCTGAGAAAATCAATGTGCTCAACCTCTTCAATCTCATAATCTTGAGCGACCTGATGGAAAGACGCATTCAATAACTCATGAGCAACGTCTTCGACATCTTCTTCATCGTCGATGTAAAAGCCAAAAATTGGTTCCCCAAATAAGTCAATAACAGATTCACCACCAACTTCAACCTTGTCATCCTCATCATGGTAGATGTCATAAATTGACCCTCCGATTAAGTCAACAACAGATTCATCAACCTCTTCCCAAACCAAATCCTCTTCAACATCTTCCAGTGCAGTCTGTTGCTTCTTATTGAACTCTGTAAAATCTTGTTTCAAACCATCCAAATTAACTTGAAGCTCATGCAACGTCTGACGCATGTGACGATCATATTGTTTCCAAAATGACCAATATGCGAATCCCAAAAATTTGCCTGAACCAAAGCTCACCATATCCATTTTTGCTATTGCTCTAAGGACTTGGATCGCCGACGGAATTTTCTGAAAAAAGAAACCTTGCGAATATATGCTCTTCTTAGACAATTAAGGACGGCAACGGTGGGGTTTGGTTTTCTCCATGAAAACGTAACCTGCTGCTATTTTTTTTAATTATTTTTGGGATAAAATGAACGAACTCTGATCAATTGAATCGAATAGCACAAGAACGAACACAACGAGGATCGAACACCACGAGGAATGTACACGGCTCTTGATACCAACTGATGTAGTGGAAGTTCATCGATAGGTAATCAGCAATCCGTTGATTCCAAGAATACCCGGAAAACATGATAATGTCTCGATCCTCGATCTAACAATATACCAGAAACGAAAACGAAATAAGGAATAACCTTATTTTTTTATTAATCAATCAACCACCTAAAACAATATACTTGAAGTCCGATTTATAAGAAACCTATTAACTAATATTCTACTAAAAATCAAAACTCCTAATGATAATCCAAAACATAAATATAATTAATAAATAAATCTATAGATAACTAATACTCTATCTTCATCCTTATCTCCATCATTACTGATGCAGAGACAATCATACTACCACAACGATAGAGCCTCGATTGGATCTAACAAGATACCGGAAACGAAGATGAAATAAGGAATAACCTCAATTTTAATTATCAAAATCAACCAACTAATTATCCAAAATATATGCTATGCATCCAAAACAGCTTCAATAACATGCATGAGCTTTGTATGGTCTTTTATTGAGACTTTGATTAGGAAAATAAGTCCTTTAGGATAAAGATATACGTTTTAAACTTCCTAAAGGAGTAAAATTCTAAGTTGTTTTAGTATTTCAATTGTGGACAAACTCCTAATTTTTAGGAGTTGATGTTTAGCCAAACTCCTACTTTTTAGGAGTTGTTCCAACTGAGTTTGGTTTGTTTCTTTAGGAATTTTGTTTTGGTTTAGGAGTAGGAGTTTGTTTGATTAGGAACTTCTTGTATTTAGAGCCTATATATAGTGGCTTCTATCAATGAGAAGGACACAACCTTTTAGACAGTTTTGATTTGATAATCTGGTGAGTTTGATAACTCTTGAGAGTTCTTGTTTAGGCTGGTGTGCTTAGCTAGAAAAAAAATTTCACTTATCAAATGGTTCTTCCATCACCGTTTGTGGCGTGATTTGACCTTAGACTAAAGTTCTCGTTTTCCCATTGCTTCGGGTTGAGGCAGTTTGATACCAAGGTTCGTAGCAAGGTGCAATTCGTGGGTTGCGGTCTTCTTTACACTAAAGTAGCAAACGGTCCGTTTTGTGAATCTTCTGTTTAGATTCATATCATTTGGTATCAACATAATTATATTTATAGATCACTAATACTCTATCTTCATCGTTATCTCCATCAAGAACCCAAAACAAATGCTAGAATTAGCCCTGTACCTGTGAATGCAATTCGATTATAAAGAAGATCCTTGGCTCAATACTTTTTACCCGTTTAATAGATCAGCACAGAGGCCGGGCTACATTTTGAATATAACCACCCAATGTGTCCAAGGTTCCTTGAACCTTTTTAAAAAGTTCCTATTACTGTTCTGATTTTAAAGAACCGTCTCAACCATGGAATCGTTAAAACGAGTCAGATTTTATTGGGGGTAAATCGTGCAATTTCTTGATATTTTTCAAAAAAAATGAATCAGCGGTTCAGTGAACTATCTTGAACCTTGTAGTACATTAAAACCATCCATAGTTGTCATATGGTGTAACCATGTTACAAAATATATAATTAATTTTTTTTACTTATACTAGTGTCCAAGTCCAACCAATTTATCAAATAAAAAACTCATATCTCTAACATTCATATATTACCTATTATCAATTTATGTTTACATATACATTGTAATAAATTTGCAAAAACTGATGCACCCATAATTGTAACAAGGAAAAAATAATTACACTAAAATAAGCTTGAAATTGTTAGTAATTTGGAGAGTTATAATTCATATCCTTACTAAAAATAATAAAAGAGATTTTTTCATGAAAGAAAAGAGAAATTTAGATTTTCTATCAATATATGTTAATATTAGACTTATTTATAAAATATAAATTTGATATAAGTTTATTTTTAGTTTTTGTTAAAAAAAATGCCTTCAATTTTTATACACATCATTATATCCGGAAAAAAATATATTTTAATGAATAATATTGTACAATATCTTAACCTAGTGGCCATTTGCCCACCAATATTAGTGGACTGTCACAATATTCTATTGTTACATGATTATTACATGTAAAGGGACAAAAATTTCTAATACAATACATAGTAAAATGGGGAAATTTAATATCTCCCTCTCTTTAACGAGAGAGCTTTTTGGAGTCTCACTTATGACAAACTTGGGAAAGCTCTAAGAAATGTCTTTGTTTCATGAGCGAGTTGCCAAGAGTACATAGACGAAGGCATGAGATATATATGTCAAACTACACCCTTAATTGTTTTAGTCTCGTCAATTTCTAATTTTAAGGAGGACATATAATAAAAAATATATTTAATTATCAAAAAAAAATTAAGTAAGGACTCCTCAATAATCCATGTGGCTCCACCATTAATGTTTTCGAGTCTGTGCTTCACCAATTTTCGAGTCCATGTAAGTGATGTATTTGATCAATGGGGTGGAGATGAACAATTAGCAATGTTAACGTTAATAAGGAGTCAAACTCTCTCAGTGTGCTCTTCTTTCTTGTGGTTTTTTTCTCCAGATTTTCACACAATAAGGTTTTACCGAGGTCGCAACCCCCTCCGAGGGATCTCCCCCCATTAGGATGTAATTGTTAGAATGTCCATATCCAACCCAAAATCTTATGGCAATGGGTAGGTGTATCATCTACACTTATAAACTTGCTCAACCCACTTGTTCTTTCCGATGTGGTATTCTCTCCAATAGTAATAACTAATTATTATATCTATGGGCTCTAACCCTCCGTTTTAACCAAACATAAAAAGTGGAGAAATTGATGAAAATTGAGAAAAAAAAACTTTGGATTTTTGTTTGAATTGGTTGGATTTTGTTAAACATTGTCCTATTTTATATAAATGTTTTTGTAAGAAAAAAATATTGAGTGTCACATTAGCAAGAAATTTTGTCACTAATGACATGTAATACAATATAAGTAAATCAAATCATTTATGCCATTATCTCCAATATTGTCAAAATGAAGATTATACTTCTAGATCCCATTAGCAAGACATTTTGTCAATAGTGTCATGCCAGACAATAAGTGAATCAAACCATTTATGCAGTTATAAGGTTGTTAGAATCGAGAGTGTGGACTCTATAACTAAACTCCTTAGTGATATTTTTGTTTTTCCTTCATTCTTTTTTTCATAAGCTTAATGGATCTTCTTTCTTCTCATCTCAATAAAAATAGAGGTCTATTTCTCAGTTTCATTGAGAGACGAATGGTTGAATCAATATTCCATTTTTTTCATTCTTTGTTCCCAAAGCTTCAAGGCTCCTTCTGATGTCACTAGAGATATCGTTCTTCTTATCATTTGCAAAAAAGTTGAGACATGAGGCGAACCCATAAAATAAATTATTTCGTTTCTATCACTTATCCAGTTAAAACAAATATTCTGGCATTTTATCTAGTGGAGAATACACGATTTTATGATTCATTGAAAGGTTATTATGATCTGAATCTTATGCAAGATCAAAAGATTATTATGATCAGGATATACTTCTAAGATCTCAATCTAGCTTACAAGATCTTTTCATTTATTTTTTTTTTCCTCTAGATGAGATTTGTGCTAGAGATTAAAAAGATATTTTTTATATTTTTTTAGAAAATCATATTTGATGCTTCGTGCTAATTTTAAAATTATTTGATGGTTAGTATAATATAAATTTTCATATAATCTTAATTATAACTACAATTTTATTACAAATACAAAGTTTGATCAGACCAACTTAAATAATATATTAAATTAAAATTTTAGATATGTTTGAGAAAATTTTATTTTTAAATTATGTTAAATATATTTCTTTAGTGATTCATATAATTTTGTGTATTTAGTTAAATATTCGATTCTCTGATCTTTAAGTTTTCTATACTCAAACGGTATTAAGTTGAATTTAATTCTGACAACTTTAATTGACTCGAATATTTTTTATCTCTTGCCGTGTTTTCTACTTTCATAAATAATCGTTAAAATAATAATAATAATAATTTTACTTTCATAAATAATCGGTTAAAAAATCAAAACCAAAAAATCGAGCAATCAACGATGACCCTTCAAAATGGAATATCCAGTGAAAAACTAGAACCTACCAAACGGAAATTGCAAAGACTAAAAGAAAATATAACATGGGAAAATCCTTCATCCAAGAAATGGAATTCCGAAGACATCTCTTCAAGCAAAAAGATGAATTTCCACTCAAATTACAATTGTTACATTGTTTGTAATACTAACTTTTGGCATTTATGTTATTAATAGAAAAGAGAGAAATTATGGCATTCGGCGAATATCGTGGTGAAAATTCTGAAATCAGAGACTTGGCCACCAATCACACCGTCTGTAAATCGGTTGGCATCAACAAGCAACCTAGCGCCCGCCAATCCTTGCTCAACCATAGCCCAGCGATCTTTGTCATCCGTTCTTGCTCCAATCGCTCACGAACACTCCTGTACTTACAAAAAAACACATGACAAATCATATAAGTTTGTTCCAGGATTCGAATACCCAAGAATACACAAAAGACTCAATATGATAAGACTATAACGAACAAAAATATGACATACTATAAATAATTCACAAGACAACACATGAATTTTTATATGGTCATCACTAAAAAAATTAATAAAATAATAAGCGTCCTTATAATACTTGTAAAAAAATGAGTGCATCTAGATTTTGACTGAGTGACTATTTGGTTTTGGTATTGGAGAATAGAATAGAGGTTGACTTTTAGATATTTATCAGCTGATTTTAAAGTGTTTGGCAAAATAAAAAAGTTAGCTGATGGTTTCCAATAGCTATTTATCCAATAGCTACAATTTACGACTGATGCATTTAATGGATGGCTGTTGAAAGAATAAATTACGAACATACCCTCGATTCAGATAAACTTTTTTAATTCGCGAACACATATGGATAAATAATGTGTACTATATTAAATATTAAATTAAGAAAGATATTTTTTTAATTGGCAGAAACATATAGATAATAATATGCACTATATTAAATATTAAATTAACAAGAATACTTTTCTAATTAGAAAAAGCATAGAGATAAATAATATATACTATATTAAATATTAAATTAAGAGAAGCACTTTATTTTATATTTAAAAATGATGTTTATTAGTCAATTATCCTTATAAGTAATTTTACAACTCAACAGTAACAGCCAATGCTAATTTACCAAACACTTTTGCAAAAATCGAATATCTGTTATCAGCTGGATACTATTAGCCGACAGCTGATCAGCTGACAGCCAACAACTAACAGCTAAATTTCATCAGCCGTACTAAACAGACCCTCAGTTATAGCATTGAAATGTGGAAGACGATCATGTTTATTCATGAATATTAATGCACCTTCATTTACATCACTTTTTATGATATAAAATTTTATCTTGTAAAAAATAATCAAATTAATCTCCAAGTTTTATGTAGTTGCTTTGCAGTCTCAAAATTGAAATAAATCATAACACACTAAGTACCAAGATACATGACGACGATAAATTTTTTTAACAAGAATCATCGCATAAGACAAGTGCACTTCACCTTATAATATTTGGGGTTGAGATAATATCTTTTATAAAGTGACTTCAAGTAAACTTGATTTATTTTTTATGTCTTTTTTATAACATCTCATACTACAAGTAAAGGTTGGCATTGTTATTTTCAATGTATGCTATGATTATTACCTACGAAGTAATTTCTTGTATATCCAACATAGTTTCTTCTCCCAGACCATCACCCTTGTGTCGGTAGTCGACTAGAGCTATACTTAAAGTAAATACTATTGAGAGATCCTAACGTGGCTATAAGTTAGTAATAATTTTCTAATCTCTCTTGATTCAGGTCATGAAACATCTAATTTGGACGATGTTCATTCTCAATCACGCATTAGAGATCTTGATAAAGAAGCCATGAACATAGCAACCAATCCCAATGGATCTAGAAGCGCACATTCACAATATTGATCATGTACTAGAGAATTCCATGTTAAATAATTCAAGATGCCCAATAAACATAAAATATCTCATATAAGACAAGCTGAAGGGACAGCAACAGTTTAAATTCAGACGTTACTAGGTTAATGCTGAAATAAAATCAGTTGTTGTCCCTATAGTTTATCATGTTGGGGATGTTCGAGACAATTTTATATTGTCGATCAACTTGAATTATTTAACACGAAGTCTCCCAGCACATGACCAATATTGTCAATGCGCTCTCTAGCTACGTTGGGCTTGCTAGCTATGCTCATAGCTTGCTTATTAAGATTTTTAATAGTGTGACTAAAAAGAATTATCGTTCAAATTGAATATTTCATGACCTAAACTAAGGAAGATTGGATTATTATTATTACTACCTCCTAGTTGGGTTAGGATCTCTTAATGTTATCTACTTCATGTACTGCTCTAGTCGATATCAATATAAGAGCAATGGAGATAAGGATGATGTATTGGAACATCAAACAAATTACATGGAATATCAAACGACTAGTTAGCTAAAATAATTATGAAGACAATTAAAAAAAATATTACGTAAGTATGCCCTGAACTTTACTACTCCCATTAGTAATAGTAACTGAGTTAACCTGTAGTTCCCGCATCTTATGGCACTTGGGTTAGTTCTGGATCAGGAACTAATTAGTTTTTGTTCGGAAACACCTAATATCCTTTTTTTAAAGCGAGCACGATATATTAAACGACATTAAGTCAGAAAGTCATTACACAAAAGCATTCGCAACTTCAAGGGCGGATGTTGTACCCAATTAGGCAAACAAAGTGTCTCCCTAGATCGAATCGCAACTCAATTGGCCATTTCATTCGCTCTACACGGAGTGAAATCGAGATTACACAAAGGGGCGTCCTTTAAAACCCTAATAATTAAAGAAGCTAAATTCTCCGCCCGCTAGCCAATGGATCTAATTTTTTTTTAAAAACTCGCATCAAATAAAAGAAAAAACAGATACAAAAAAGTCTGAAGCCCACAGAGCACGTGCTAACCAACAATCGTGGTAGTCAAGTGGGGCAGCAAACACCTCACTAGCTAGCCAACAAGCTGGTAGTCAGGTGAGGATAAATAACCAGCCAATACCCCGCTAACCAACACTTCTGGTAGGCAGGGCTGGCAAAGCAAACAACAAATGTCCGGAACAGCCAAAATTGAAATCGGATAATGTGCTTATCATGTCCGTACAACAAAAATCGAAACTGTTATTGAGGGGATCTGTTACCGTTATTCCTTGATAGGATATGTGACTATCATGTCTCGATTAGTTAGCTGCTGGGATATTATTCCTTATATAGTTTGTTGTAATTTGATCTCGTGCCTTATCAGTTAGGCAGGTTGCATGTTTAACGTTGCTACATCCTTGTATTTAACTGTACGTCTTTTACAACATATGCGGGATACACCATTTTCATGGTATCAGAGTGAAACTTGGCCTAAACCCTACTCTCAACCGATAAAGATCATGTCTTCTGAGAACACTGGTGATTCGGTCATTCGTAGCTTGACCTCTAGAGGTACTGCAGTCCCTGTGATCAAGATCGGTGTGGATGCACTATCCCTGTGTTACCTTTATCCCTCAGACCACCCAGCCCAAGTCTTCATGTCAGAGGTGTTGAACGATGGAAGCTATGGGGAGTGGCTAACAAATATGTATAGCTTCCATCGTTCAACCTCTTGTTTGCGAAAAACAAGTTTAGTTTACCTGCGCCCGACTCTGATGATTTCAACAACTGGATTCGTGGAGATCACATGGTGAAAGGGTGGTTAAGGAACTCAATGACAAAGGAAATTTGTAGCAGTTTCTATTGTGCCAAGATGGCCCAAGAGATTCGAACCAATATATCCGAGCATTTTGGTTAAGGGTATGCACCCCGAGTGTATGACCTCTACCGTGCAATTTCAGTTCTTCGTCAAGACTAGATGAGCATGTCAGCTTATTACATAAAGTTGCACACTCTCTGGGACAAAATCTAGGCCATTCAACCCCTTCAAAAGAGCTCGTGCTTGAGGTGATTTTCTTATGGGAATAGATGAAGTCTTCAATACCATCAAGTCCCTAATCTTGAGCACATAGCCCATTCCGAGTCTTCAACAAGCCTATTATCTAATTACAAAGGAGGAGCAATGTCGTGCTATTTCATTAGCACATATGCCAGTAGCTAAGATGGCTACCTTTTACCTCTAAGGATATGATGTACATAAGGGAACAGGGTCCCAAAGAGCTGGTAGTGGGACTCGACCTAAGTGCTCTCACTGCCAAAAGATGGGACATGTCAAGGAGAGTTGCTATGAGCTCATTGGATTCCTGATAGTTGGCAATATAGAGGACGTAAGCCAACTCACGTGATGGATGAGAGGCTCATTTATATGACGGAAATGCTCATAATGGAGATCGACGTGATCAAGGTCCTAAAGGGCCTCACTGTGCTACCTAGGTTTGTGTTGATGACAGCCCCATGCTGGGGTTCTCAGAAGACCAATTGAATAGTTTGATGAAGCACTTTGGTCTCAAAGGTGATTCAAACTCCCAGACACCATTGCCATAAATTAAAAATTGCACAAACATCGCTGGTAAAACACTTTCCTCTCGCCCTTGGATACTTGATGTAGGGACAACTAACGACATTACGTGTAACCCCAATTGGTTCACTGGTTCACTTTAGCATGAGTCACACCCTCCTATGAAAATGCCAAATAGAGATGACGTACTAGTCTTTGGAATTGGTATTTTCCAAATTTTCAATGCTCTTGTTTATAAGTTGGTTGACTAGAGACTATCAGTGCATGATCATTTTTCTAATAGATATGTGTGTTATACAGGACTTAGTTACAAGGATATTGATTGGATTGGGTACGCAGCGAGATGGTCTTTATTATTTCGAGTGCTTGCAAGGGGGGATGGTCTATTCAATAGTTCGGACATCGGATGAAGTCACTTGGCATCAATGACTAGAACATACCTCGAGTGAGAAGCTTTGGAATATATCTTCATTGTCTAGTGTTAAATTTTGGTTGGACACTCTCATTGTGATTCATGTATTCATGCCAAACAAACACGTCTCCCTTTTTTAAATAGTTTTATTAAGACAATGGCTTGTTTCAAGTTGATTTATTGATGTTTTGGGTCCATACAAGACCTTAGCCTCTTGTGGTACTCATTATTTCTCAACCATAGTCAATGATTTTAGCAGAGGTCTTTGGACTTACTTGATGAAGAACAAGTTGGATGTTATACGTTGCCTACTTGCCTACTTCCATATGGTTAAGCGGCAGTTTGGAAAGAGGGTTAAAGAAGTTCGGTCCAATAAGAGGATGGAATTTTGCTCGGCTGAGTTGTTGAGCTATTATGAAATCAAAGGCATCATCTTTCAAACTAGTTGCCCATACACCCCAAAACAAAATGGTATAGTTGAAAGGCACCATCGATACATTCGTGAGGTAGCTCAATCCCTTCATTTTCAGGCTAACCTACCTCTTGAATTTTGGGGGGAATATGTGCTGACAGCCATTTATCTTGTCAATCATTTATCGTCACACATTCTCAATAACAAGACTCGATAAGAGCTTATTTTTGGGAAGTTACCAACTTATGATCACTTGCGAGTGTTTGAGTGTTTGGTGTATGCTCACAACCACATTCGCGCTAACAAGTTTGATGATTGTAGTAAGCTATGTGTTTTCATCAGATATCTTTTCAGTCAAAAGGGCTACCACGTTTATGACCTATAGACCAATCGTTTCTATGTGACCAAGGATGTCACTTTTGTGGAGGACCAATATCCATACCATATTTTGCCTTCCCCTAGTCTCAATGAGCCTCCTGCTCCTGCCTCTTCATAGCCAATTATCTCAAATGTCTCAATTGATGATGTTCTGTCACCACCTGTTGTAGAGGAGATCACTTCCATCATTCCCGATTCTCCCACCAACCTAGCTCATCTAGATAGTCATGATAGTACACCCACTTCTTCTGCTCCAATTATTCCACAACCTTTCAAGGTTCTCCCATAGTTCACACATTGCAGTACTTGACCCAAGGCTCTCCCAGCTCATCTTGGTGATTTTGAAGTTAAATTACCCCCTTGCTTACTATCTTGCCTCCCTCCTCAGCCCCATCTAGTAATCTCATAACTTATCCTTTGGCACATTTTGTCAATTATGAAAAAATTTCTCATGCTCACCAGGCTTACATCACTAGCATTATATCCCACTCTAAGCCTTGCTCTTACTATGAGGCATCCAAATATTCTTATTAGCATGAAGCTATGTGGAGGGAAATTTGTGCACTTGAGATGAATCAGACATGGGATGTGGTTGACCTTCCTCTTGGCAAGAAGGTCGTTGACTCCAAGTGGGTCTACAAGATAAAGTTTTGCCCTAATGGTAAGATTAAGCCGTACAAGGCTCACTTGGTTGCTCGCGAGTTTAAACAAGTTGAGGGCATCGACTATTATGACACTTTTACACATGTTGCCAAATTGGTTTCTGTTCGTTGCTTGCTCTCTAATGTAGTCAAGCATGATTGGATCATTGAGCATCTTGAGATGGACAATGGCTTCCTACACGATACTCTTATTGAAGAAGTGTTCATGACGATTCCTAAGGACTTTGCGAAGTCCTTTTATGCCTTAAAATAAGCCTCTTGGACTTGGTACGGTACACTTACTACCATGTTGGTGATGCTCGACTTCTGGTGTTCTCGAGCAGACCATACTCTATTTATTCACTGCCAAGGTCCATTAGTCTTATTCCTGATGGTCTACATTGATGACCTTGTTCTGGCTAGGAATAATTCAATGCTACTTGCTCATGTCAAAGTTGCTTTGCACTCTAGGTTTGGGATCAAAGACCTCAGCCAATTGAGGTATTTTCTTGGCATTCAGGCAAATCGCATGCTTGATGGTTTAGTTTTGAGTCAACAAAAGTATCTTCTCGACATACTCAAGGAGTGTAGAAAGGAGGGCTCTTGACCTAGCTCTATACCCATTGAAAAAAACCATCACCTTCGGAAGATGAGGATAGTTTTTAATGATGCTATCCGATATCGGTGACTCATCCGGTGTCTGGTGTATCTCACGGTTACTTGTCCAGACATCGTCTACACCATTAATGTCCTTAGCTAGTTTGTCAATTGTCCTAGTCAAATCCATATAGATGCAGCTGATTGACTACTCCGCTATCTTAAATCCAGTCCTAACTAGGACATTCTTGTAAACAAGTCCTCCAATTTTGGCCTAAGTGCATACTGCGATGCTGACTGGGCTTGATGTCATATGACGTAGTGATCTGGCACTGGTTACTTCATTACACTAGGCTGGTCACCTGTCTCTTGCAAAGCAAAAAGCAAATAGTAGTTTCACGTTCATCTGCTAAAGCTGAGTATTGCCCGATGGTTGTCACCATTAGTGAACTTTTCTAGTTACGATGGTTGATGTCTGATTTTGGTATCTCATTTTTCAGTCCCATGCCTTTATATTGTGATAATTAGGTAGCCCTTTACATAACTCAAAATCCTGTTTACTAGAAATGTACTAAGCACGTTGAGATGGACTACTACTTTGTTAGAGAATAGGTTGAATCCAACGAAGTTGCCCCTCATAAAATCCACACGTCTCACCAACTTGCCAAACTCTTTACCAAAGGTGTAGGCATTGACCATTTTCGGACTCTTGTTTCCAAGTTGGGCATCGTTGACCTCTCTGCTCCAACTTGAGGGGGTCTGTTATTAAGGGGGTCTATTACCCTTATTCCTTGATAGGAAATGTGCCTATCATGTCCCAATTAGTTAGCTATTGGGATATTATCCCTTATGTAGCTTGATGTGCGTGTAAACAGACACCCATCTATCTATGTTTTGTGCATAGTTTCTTTGTGTTTTGATTCTATTTTGTCATATGCGAGTATGTTTTCATGCATTTTGTATTTATATTGAGGAGCGGGAGATCTGTCAGAATTTGGTTATTTTGTAGGTGCTTGGATACTGGAGATGAAGATGACGAGGTGCAAGGAGAATGGCGAGCGGGACGAGAATTGGTGAGAACGCGAGAAGAGTTAACGAAGAATGGTTTGGCTTAATCCATTGACGTTTGTTAGAAAATGCATAACTTTCTCATACGAACTCTGAATTGAGTGATTCCAAGACAAGAAGATCTGCAACATCTTGGTCTACAACTTTCGTGTTTTGATTTTTGCATGCAGAATGGATAAAGTGTCAAAGGTGAGTTGAAGATGGCTGCTGACTTCCAGTGACCCGCTAGAAAAGCCAGCGATCTGCTGGACTTGGGCAGCACTGATTCCAGTGACCCGTTGGAAAGCTAGCAACCCGCTGGATTGGCCGAGGAAATTTTGGAAGACCTATTAAGTCGAATTAGGACTTCTTTTTTATGTTTTATTTTATGTTGGACTATATAAGGTTCTTAAATCCTAATTTGCAGACATTCTTGGCCAGTTTTCATGCAAGAGTCATAGCTTTTGGGTTTTATTACTTTTGCTTTACTTTGAGGATTGTAATCAACGATTTGGATCTTCAATCAACGCGATATTTTCATACTTCATAGTCAAGATTTGTCTTTTCATTCAATTACTTGATTATTTATTGTTTGATTGATTCGTGTCGTGTGCTTAGAATTAAGATTGACGATCTTAGTTCTTAGGACGAGATTGCATATGTTTATTTCGTTTTGTTTCATTTCGTTTCATTTCATTTGCTTAGATATTGTTGTTAGGCTTTAGGATTGACAACCCTAGACTCAGATAACGATAGTAGAATTCATAGTTTAGATACAACCAATCACTTGATTTTAACTGCTTAGATTAAGATTGAGAATTCATAATCCAGTACTTAGAGAATTGATCCATCTGTCCTTGTGGAGACGATCTTACGTATCATTCTATTACTTGAGCTATCGTGTTCTCTTGCATGTTATTTTAGACCCGATATTTATTGCATCAAGTTTTTGGCGCCATTGCAGGAGACAGATTTAAATCAATCTGTCTTTAATATTGGATACAGTATTCTTGATTTTGAGACTAAGCATTATTTTTCATTTTTTGTTCATCATTACACTTGATCTCCTTTGTTGAGTTATGCAGTACAGTGAAAATTATAGGAGATAAACAATATGAGGAGACATACCTACCCTAGACTGATCGACCTTAGATCCAGCATTGCATATCAAGCTGTTGAAGCCATAGCCACAAACAATTACGAGTGGGGAGAGAGATCAGAAAGGAAGAAGGTTGCCAGTGTACAAGACAGTGATGAGCTTGTAGCCCTCCAAGCACAAGTGGCAGTTCTTACACAGGTAATCCAGTCTGCATTCGCCCTACAGCCTACACCACCCATATGGTACTAATACTTGCTCTCTCATTGTTGAATCTGATAATTATTTGGGTAATGCTATAATGATCCATATTATGCTATGTATAACCCTGGTTGGAGAAACTACCCAAATTTTTCATGGAGAAATGATGCAGGTCAGCAGGTACCTCAATAATATGGACCAATACTGGGAGGTAGTAATGCTCAAGGTTTTCAGCCACAACAGCATTTTCAGCAATATCAACAAAAGTGGCAACATCAAGTGCTATCCCATCAAGATTGTCAAGGTGAAGATGAGTTGCAAAAGCAAGTGCTGAGCCATGAAGCCACACTTAGAAACTTGGAGGTACAACTTAGCCAGTTAGCAGCACAACTGAACAAAAGATAGCTAGGCATACTTCCAAGCAACACTAAAGTCACTCCCATCAGACAGGAGCACTGCAAGGCCATCATAACTCGGAGTGAGCTAGATTCGGGAAAGAATAGGGCAAATCCAGTGGTGAAACCTCTAGCACAGTAGGTGAATGAGGAGGACGAAGAGCTCAATGTGACTCCAATATTAGCGAGAAAGACAAACATTGATATGAACAAAGAGGAGCTGTAGTTCAAAGTCTGTCATGATGAGGTTGTTTTCAATGTATTCGAAGCAGCTAAGTACACCACCACAGAAGATGACTGTTATCAAACTAATGTCATTGAGGAGTTAGTAATCGAGCACATTGACGAGACTATTCCTGGAGATGAGCATGAAGTGATACAAGAAATTCAAGAAGGGGTGAATGAGCTAGAAATTTAGGAACAAGTATCATGGGTGCGAGCAACTAAACCATCAAAACCAAATGATCCACCATGGCCCAAGTTGAAACTATGCAACATCCTGCCACCAGACTTAGAGTGTAAACCACCACTAGGTCACTTGAGGGTTGTAGTCAAAGTGAATGGTGAGTGTATAATGGTAAATCGGGACCCCCTATATTGACCTACAAGGATCATGGGCAGAACTTAATGACCCAGGACTTTGGTAATTGGTTGAGATCTTGTCAAGCTAATGACGTTAAATTAGAACTACAATTATCCTCTCTTTTCCCTACACTTTTTAATTTAGCGTCACTCGTCCGAGTTTCCCTGAGTTTGTGAGTTTCTAGGGGAATGTATATAGTGTCACCCTAAAAAAAATGTCATTTTAGTTTATTTTTGCAGGACAACAGGTCGAGACAAACTGCACTACGAATTTAGTCAAGTTTTCTTGCCTCCTCTCCCTCCTTCCCCCTATAGCCGCCTCCTTAACCCTGAACAGGTGTTTCTGCTCCTTTTCTCTCCTTTTGTCATGCATGTGTGTTTTTGTTTAGTTTTTGTCATTTGCATCATCTGCCACTTCATATTGAGGACAATGTGTTCTCTAAGTGTAGAGTTGTACGGTGTGTGCTTCGTGACATGAATAATGTTTTCTTGTGGTTGTTTGCATAGTGTGTTTCATCACATTGAGGACAATGTGTTCTCTAAGTGTGGAGTTGCACGCCATGTGCATTGTGATGTTTTAGGAATGTTTTCCTTTATTTTCTTTTGTTAACATACGCATGTGATCGAGTCTGTTATGTATGTGGTATGTGTTTTTGATTGAAGTGATCGAGTCATCTGCAATTAATGAACTTACCTCCGAACTTGTGAACCTAGAATGGCTACTAAGTCTTATTGCTTAGTCAGGAATTGAACTTGAGTATCCGGAGCAAGATTGTGTAGGCTTAACACCCTTGGTTATTTAGGTTGATAGTTGCACTAGGTAGACCATGCTTGAGAGCTTGATGAGTGACCTTGTGAGGATTTGTGCCGAAGGATGAAACGACCATCTCTAAAATTTTTCGAGAGCTGCTTGCATGCGTTGGATAATGAGAGTAATATACTAGCACTTGGCATGATTTCATAGTGCGGGGTAAGTTAGATATCGGGGGCCATTTTGAAATTAAGCCTAGAGCCTTAGAGCCAAAAACTCGATCTACTCTATTGTATAACCCTTTTGAGCCTAGACTTGTTCATTGAGTTACTATTTGCATACCACGATACGAGCCAAATTTCATCCCCACATACCCTCAACTATCCAGTCCGAGGGAATAAGACATATTTTGGGGAATACTTTTGTAAGGGTACACTTGGTAGCATAGCTGGGGGGTAATGCGCATGTGTGAAAACTTGGAGGGTAGATTGAGGCTAACAGTCAGAAAACGGGATCAGTTACCAATGTAGATGAAAGTTTGTATTGAAAAAACAATAAGAAAAAGTGATTATGTGCACAAACGCAAGAAACAAAGAGAAAAAGAAAAAAAATTTACCTTGTAAAAAGTGCAAAAGAAAGAAAGAAAAAGAAATCGAAAAGCACACCAAAAAGTCAGTGACTTGTCCCGAGTGAAGGCCTCTAGGATGTGGGAATATTGGGTTGAGTGCTTAGTTGTTGTAGGGTGAGCTACCTAGTATAGCCGAGAGTTAGATGTTTGATGTAACCCTCGGATTGGGTGGTCGAGCCATTGCCCTATGATTTATCTTTCCCTTACCCTAACCCATGTTACAACCATATATAAAGTCCCTCTTGATTACAAGTCCTGCATTGCTTGAGAGAGTGTCAAGTGTGAAATATAATATTCTTAGACCCCGAGCATGTTTGCGAGTGATAGGTAGTTGACTACTTAATATAAGTGAGCGTAAATTTATCCTACCCACTGAGTGATCAGCTCTTGTGTATGGTCCACATAGTGCAAAAGTCAGGTTAAACAGTTAAGGGTGTTATGTTTACATGATCATTGTTCTTGGCACTTGAGTAAAATGAATGATTAGCGATGGGATGAGGAATGTCATGATTTGTTCCAAGTAAGGAGGAGTCGTAAAGACGGTAGTTCTGATGCAACTTGCTTGGGGACAAGCAAGAACTTAAGTGTGGAGTTGTGATGTGCGTGTAAATGGACACACATCTATCTATGTTTTGTGCATAGTTTGTTCGTGTTTTGATTCTATTTTGTCATATGTCGAGTATGTTTTCATGCATTTTGTGTTTATGTTGAGGAGCGGGAGATCTGTCAGAATTTAGTTGTTTTGTAGGTGCTTGGATAGAGGAGATAAAGATGACGAGGTGCGAGGAGAATGACGAGCGGGACGAGAATTGGTGAGAACGTGAGAAGAGTTAACGAAGAATGATTTGGCTCAATCCGTCGACGTTTGTTAGAAAATGCATAACTTTCTCATACAAACTCTGAATTGAGTGATTCTAAGACAAAAAGATCCACGACATCTTGGTCTACAACTTTCGTGTTTTGAGTTTTGCAATTTGCAGAACGGATAAAGTGTCAAAGGCAAGTTGAAGATGGCTGCTGACTTCCAGCGACCCGCTAGAAAAGCCAGCGATCCGCTGGACTTGGGCAGCACAGATTCCAGCGACCTGCTGGATTGGCCGAGGAAATTTTGAAAGACCTGTTTAGTCGAATTAGGACTTCTCTTTTAGGTTTTATTTTATGTTGGACTATATAAGGTTCTTACAACCTAATTTGCAGACATTCTTTAGCTTTTAGGTTTTATTACTTTTGCTTTACTTCGAGCATTGTAATCAACAATTTGGATCTTCAATCAATGCGGTATTTTCATACTTCGTAGTCAAGATTTGTCTTTTCATTCAATTGCTTGATTATTTATTGTTTGATTGATTCGTATCGTGTGCTTAGAATTAAGATTGACGATCTTAGTTCTTAGGACAAGATTGCATCTGTTTATTTTGTTTCGTTTCATTTCGTTTCGTTTCATTTGCTTAGATATTGTTGTTAGGGTTTAGGATTGACAACCCTAGACTCAGATAACGATAGTAGAATTCATAGTTTAGATACAACCAATCACTTGATTTTAACTGCTTAGATTAAGATTGAGAATTCATAATCCAGTACTTAGAGAATTGATCCATCTGTCCCTGTGGAGACGATCTTACTTATCATTCTATTACTTGAGCGATCGTGTTCTCTTGCATGTTATTTTAGACCCAATATTTATCGCATCATAGCTTGTTGTAATTTGATCTTAATTGAATTAACACATAATTAGCACCTAATTACGAATTAATTACACAATTAACAACAAACATAATTTGTCAATAATTAACATGACTTACTCGTTAAAGCATGCTTTTTTGGGATTTCGTAACAAGATGAAGCTACTGGTTGGCTCACAATCATGAATGGATCGGACGCATGAATGATTTCCATGAACTTCTCAACTTTTGCAAAATCTTTTCTTGGTGATCTTGAACTGAATGTGTACATGGGTTAAGGACATTGTTACTGTGGTTCGATTCTATCTTATTGGAGTCGTTGATTAGTTGATTCGTGACACGACAAATGTCAAAGCGAGTAATTTGATGATGTTTTCTGTTTTGTGTGGTCGTAATCTACATCGAGTAACCAAGTTCCTTTTTCTATATGTTCTGCATGCTTCTAGTTCATCTTAGTGAATCTCTTTTTTGTTCTGATTCATTGCTTTATGATGCATGTTGGATGAAGAAGAAGAGAGTCTACGGTCAACTGCATGTGGGGAAGGAGAAGAGTGATCTTGGGTTTTAGTTAACTTACTTTTGAGTTTGTTTATTTCGGGCCTGAGAGACCTTTTCTATTTTTGTTCTTGTTGGGCCCGAGGCCAGCTATGAGCCCTTTTTGGGTTGGGTAGCAATTAGAGGACTATAATACTTGGTATCAGAGCCTCGTACAATGCGTAATGATGAGTTGGCGGACAAGCTCCTGGAGGAACTGGAAACCGTGCGAAGGGAGATAGCAGAAGCCAGGCAAGAGCAGAACGACGCCTTGACCAAGGCGTTAGCATTGATGATGGGAAGACAGGAGGAGCTAGAAGGCTCTATCACTGCTTTAAGTCTACAGAATCAAAATCTGGCGCACCGGATAGGCAGTCCACAAGAAGGAGGAACTGAAGGAACACCACAAACAAGAGCGGAGGACACTTCCCATGCTAGACCTACTCAGGTATCTAGTTCTGAGACCAACAGGCCTCTTACCTTTAGGGATCTTTCTTGTTTCTCAAAGCAACAAAGACTTGAGTTTCCTAGGTTTGAAGGGGAGAATGTGCATAATTGGCTCATAAAGTGCGACCATTATATGACTGTGGAAGAAATAGAAAAGGCCCATATCATAAAACTGGTGATGATGCACTTAGGTGGTAAGGCACTAGAGTGGTATCATGGCTTTCTTAAGTCCCAGTCCCAAGAGGTAGAGTTGAGTTGGGAGGAGTTCAAGCACGAAGTGGAGCAGAGGTTTATCGATGAGATGTAAGAGAACCCTATCGAGGACCTATTTTATTGTGTGCAGGAGACTTCTATCCTCGATTACCAAAGCTGGTTTCAATCACTGCTTAGCCGAGTCACTCTAGACCCAACCCATGCCTTAGTCCTGTACCTGAAAAGGCTGAAACCAGAGATAGCCCTGACCATTAAGTTATTCTACCCAACCACACTTTCCCAAGCCTTCAGTTTAGCGAGACTCCAAGAGAAGAACCACAACTACAACCAAAGAAAAACACGTGAATACATTAGACCATCCATACTTCCCAGACCTATGACAAGCCCACAAAACTCCCACAGCCCACCATATAGACCATATAAGCCCCCAAACAGACAACCAAACCCACCTTCATACAATATTACCCAACCTAACCGACCACTATATAACCGAACCTCCACATTCCCTAACCAAAACAAACCCATGCCAAATTACAGGTTTAAGAGCAGAGGTGATTTTGACAAGAAGAGAGATAAGGGAATTTGTTATTGGTGAGACAAGAAGTACACTCCAGAACACAAGTGTACCAGGAGAGGGAGGTTGTACTTTGTAGCCGAAGTGGAGGAGGAGAATGGGAATAAGAATGCTGTAGCGGAAGAACTATTCCTTGTAGAGGAAGAAAGGACCCAGCAGAAGACCTAGTCATATTAGCTCATGCCATGACTAGAACCCTGCCACAAAGTTATAGGATAATGAAAGTAACAGGTTACACGGGTGGTAAAGCCATGGCGATCTTAATTGATTCAGGAAGTACCCATAATTTTGTAAGTACAGTAGTAGCAAAAAAGGTGGGATGTGCATTAGAGGCTTGTAAGACCATGAAAGTTCGAGTAGCAGATGGTAGGGAGGTAGACTGTTCGATGTGGTGTAGGGACTTCACTTGGACAATGCAGGATAGGGTGTTCAAGGCGGACATGTTTTTACTACCGTTGGGTTGTTACAACATGGTGTTGGGGGTACAATGGGTGGGAACGCTAGGAAACATTAAATTGAACTTCCAGCAGTTGCGGATAGAGTTTTGGATGGGGAAATCGAGAGTGGTACTACGGGGGTCACTAAAAGGGCAGTTGAAACAGTGCACAGCTACCCAAATGTACAAGATGTTGGCTGTAGAAGAGGAAAAATTAGAAGTGAAAGCTTGTAGTTTTGCGATGGTGAAGCTCACAGCTGATAAGGAGGTGTTCGAATTGTACCAGTTAGAAGAGGAGTTGGGGAAGGAAGGAGATACAAGAAAGGACAACCTTGCTTTTTTACTAACCGAGTTTGCTGATGTTTTTCAGGTACCGACAGACTTACCCCCAGAAAGGCAATTAGTACACCAAATTCCTCTCAAACCAGGGAGCCAACCTATCAGCTTGAGACCATACAAACATTCGATGGTATAAAAAGATGTGTTAGAGAAGTTAATGAAGGAGATGCTACAAGCAGGGATTATTTGGAAAAGCAACAGTAGCTTCGCATCTCCGATTGTGTTGGTCAAGAAGAAGGATGGTTAATGGTAGTTTTGCGTGGATTATAGGGCCCTTAACAATCTTACAGTGAAGCACAAATACCCCATCCCAATTATAAAAGAGTTGCTTGACGAACTTGGCAGTGCGTCATGGTTTTCTAAAGTCGACCTAAGATCCAGGTATCATCAAATTAGGATGGCAGCCAAGGACGTGCATAAGACGGCTTTCCAAACCCATGACAGGCATTACGAATTTCTAGTCATGCCGTTCGGGTTGACAAATGCACTACCTAGCTTTCAAGGGGCAATGAATGGTATGTTTAGGCCACATTTGAGGAAGTTCATCCTAGTGTTTATGGATGATATTTTAATCTACAGCCCTACTTGGGAGGCACATCTACAGCATTTGGAGCAAGTCTTTAGTATTCTCAGAGAAGAGTCATTCTATGCAAAGGAGATTAAATGCAAGTTTGGGGCAGCATCAATCGAATATTTGGGGCATGTTATCTCTAGCCAAGGTGTGGCAATAGACCTGCAAAAGATTGAGGATATGAGGAACTACGCAATTCCCACCACATTAAGACAGTTGCACGGCTTCTTAGGGATGTGTGGTTACTACAGGCAGTTCATCCAAGGGTACAGGTTGCTTAGCAGACCATTTACGGACTTGTTAAAGAAAGATGCATTCATATGGAACGAACAAGTCGAGAGGGCTTTCCAGGAATTAAAGGCAGCGATGACTACAGCTCTGGTCATCGCGTTACCCAACTTTCAGTTAACTTTTATCTTGGAAATGGACACGTCAAAGTTTGGTGTTGGAGCAGTACTTATGCAAGGAGGGTACCCTATTGCTTTTTATAGTAAGGCCATGGGACTGCGATATCAAGCTCTATCCGCGTACGAGAAAAAGCTTTGGGCAGGTGGCACCATTACCTAGTGGGTAGGAGTTTTTTCCATTAAAACCAATCACAAAAGTCTCAAGTAGTTGCTCAGCTAGAAGCTATCTACGGCGAGTCAGTGCTCGTGGTTGGCAAAACTAATGGGTTACGACTACACAATTGAATATAAAAAGGGGGCAGAGAATAGAGTGGCGGATGCATTGTCTCGCAGTCCCAAGATGATCCCCAAGTTCTGGCTTTATCCTTAGTTTCAGTTGAGGAATTTGCTGATGCAGTAAAGGCTAGTTACTCACAAGATTTGCATCTACTGGTATTAATTCAGAAATTTAAAGCTGACCCAAATTTAGAAGGGCATTACTCATGGGTCCAGGACAAGTTACTTAGGAAGAGGAAATTGGTGGTTGGACCTGATTCAGCATTGAGGAGGAGATTAATGGGGTTGTATCACGAGTCCTCCATGGGAGGGCATCGGGGGTTAGCGCCATAACTCAACGAATCAAAGGAGTGTTGTATTGGATAGGGCTCAGGAAAGATATGAGGAATTACATACGGGAATGTCCAATGTGCCAGATATGCAAGTATGATAATTTAGCATACATGGGGCTACTACAGCCATTACCGATTCCAGAAAAGGTGTAGCAAGTCGTATCTATGCACTTTATTGAGGGGTTGCCGAAATCTCATGAGATCACGACCATCCTAGTGGTGGTCACAGCCACTGTTGCTAACCTAGACATGGTGAATGTCTATAAATTGCACAGTCTTCCAGAAGGCATCATCAGCGATAGGGATACAATCTTCCTAAGTTAATTTTGGCAAAAGTTATTCTGACAACAAGGAGTGGAGCTATGGATGTCTACTGCTTATCATCCTTAAACGAATGGACAAACCGAAGTTGTAAACCGATGTTTGGAGACGTACCTTCGCTGTATGACTCACGAGAGGCCTAACGACTAGAGTAGTTGGCTACATCTGGTAGAATACTGGTATAATATGAGCTTTCATACTACTACCAGAGTTTCTCCCTTTGAAGCACTATACGGAACGACCCCACCGCTACACCTTCCGTACTTCATCGGTGACTCTGGTTGAGACTGTGGATCAGAGTCTTGCAGCAAGAGAAGAGAATCTCAGATTGCTAAAGTTCCACCTGTAGATAGCCCAAAATTGGATGAAGTAATAAGCGGATAAGGGGCGCACGAATTGGGAATTTAAAATAGGAGATCAAGTGCTACTTAAGCTGCAACCTTACCATCAGCGATCAGTCCAGGAACACTAGTCGGTTAAGTTAGCGCCACGATTCTATGGACCCTACAAAGTGATTGACAGAAAATGGAAGATCGCCTACATCCTTCAGCTACTAGAATCGACTCGTGTTCACCCAACCTTCCACGTTAGTCAGCTGAAGAGGTTTCATGGGTCAGTACTTGAGTCATTGGCTCCGATTCCAAACACCTTGCTTTTGGAGAAAGAACCACTCCATATTCTGGATCGAAGAATGGTGAAATACCGAAACTGAGCTGCTATCGAAGTGTTGGTTCAGTGGGTTGGGAAGAATACCGAGGATTCCACCTTGGAGGAATATCGCTCACTGAAGCTTCGCTCCCTCACAATTCCTTGTGGACAAGGAATTTAAGCGGGCGCAATTGATGCATGTTGGATGAAGAAGAAGAGAGTCTACGGTCAACTGCATGTGGGGAAGGAGAAGACTGATCTTGGGTTTCAGTTAACTTCCTTTTGAGTTTGTTTGTTTTGGGCCTGAGGCTAGACCTTTTCTATTTTTGCTCTTGTTGGGCCCGAGGCCAGCTATGAGCCCTTCTTGGGTTGGGTAACAATTAGCTCTGTGGTAAACAGTCTGACCCAGAGTGAGTTGTATATATACCTAAAAGGCAACTGAGGGTTGACATCGACCAAATTAAGTAAAGAATCTTTTGGCCAGAGTGGCTTGTTCTCTTTCTTATTTCATTCTCTTTCTCTCTATAGATTTATCCGTACTCTTCTCTTAACCTTTTCACGCTCTCTCGGATGTCATTCTGACCCTGACTTCCCTGGGACGTAAGAGGACCGTAATACTTTAGTGTTGAATCTTTAGATGCCAAGTCATGTTAGTTAGGACTTCTGAGTGCCTCGTTATGGCATACTTCGGGAAGAACACATTGAATTTTGGTGTTTGTGGTTCAATTATCGTTATGAGCCTCGTGTTCTGTTACATTCTGAGATGTATAGTTTCTAGAGAACAATATAAAGTTATGGTTGCTAGTAGATGTTTGTTATTGTTGCTTTCTCGTGGGTTTGTTTAATGGCTCTCTTAAAACATATTTTGACTTTCTTAACCGGGAAAAAGAAGTAATTGGATGCCGCATTTGGTTAGTCATTGCCGAAAAGCTGGAATTGGTTCTTTCATGGGAATCATTGTTCATTCTTTGTCATCTGTCATGTACTTGTATTAAGATGGAATGCTTTGTCTCAGGCAAAGCTCGACGAAAATCTGGTGGAAGTACCATCGGTTCCTTGTCCATGTGTAAAGAAGCCCAAGAAAGAGTTGAGTTGTTCATTATGCAATGAAAGTTCTATTAATGACAAGGATCTGAAAAGCCACCTTGAAGGTAGGAAGCACCAAGCTAAATTTGTGGAAACTTAGTTTTTTTTAATAACAACTTACAAACTTCTATTAA
>SOPF01028042.1:364793-379374 GCA_012979155.1 Hypericum perforatum | reverse complement strand
GGGGTTCAATTCTGACCCCATGAGCATTTAACGTTTATTCAACAAAATTAGCAGCTGCAAAAGCCGAGCTTGCAGCCAAGTGTTGCGGTACCCCACTTGCGAGAAAAAAACCTGCAAACCTGGCTAAGCTCTAAATTACACCTCCAACTAACGGAGTGAAGAGGAAGGCTGAAACTCTGTCGGAAGTACCATCGCTTCTTAGTCCATGTGGAAGTACCCCACCCATGGCAAATAAACCTGCAATGAAAATTTATTTTGTAGAGGATATATTAGACTTTTTCAAATGAAAATTTAGTATTTTGAATAAGTTGGGATTTTTTGGATATTTTTATAATAGAGGACCTTAAGTGGTTTTTTTCAATAATACAGGGTACTAAAGTATCTTTAACTTTTTTTTTAGTATCAAAACTCATATTATCAAAAGCAAAGATATTCTAGTCCGCGATATTGACCAACAGTGGTGCTTCGTTGACCTAACCACTGTACTCGGCTTTATTTGCTTACATAACTTCGACTAGTGATCTAGGGCTCGTCACGATGCATGCTGGTTGCGCAGTTGGATCGTTCGATGTTCGTTTTGAGTGTCGGGATATCAGCTGGTATGAAATTTGTATTTCAGATCATCGAGCTAAAAAATTTTACGAGCTCGGTGCGATTTTTCTTGTTTGTGACGTCGAACGCCAAGCTCCCAAAGAATTTCGACAATTAAAGTCAAACTAATTGTCTTCTGGGTTAATTATTTTTCAAAGAAAAATGTCCGTTTCACGTTAGAAGGAGATCGAGCTCATCTTAATTTTGGATAGAGTCCATTTGGCCTGCCTCCTCGGGATTCGGGCAGGGTTCTTAAAAACGACCCGGATGTTGACTCGGAATTGGGTCCGACCCCAGGTCAACCGATCTGACTGTTCCAACCACCAGTCGGACCAGAATTTTTTTCCCTTCCTATTTTTAGGGGTGTAATCGGGACGGTGTCGCGGTTTCGATGTTGTTTTTTACACCGAACCGAAGAATTTAAAAAACTAATTTTTAAACCATCGAGCTATTGGTTTTGTGGAAAACCATGATTTGACGTTTTCGTGATTTCGTGGTTCATGGTTTGGTGTCGATTTGAAACCGATAAATTTTCTGAAACGATTTGGGCCCATTAGAAGCCCATTTCAGTATGCCCAAAATAAAAAAAAACAAAGACATATCTTTGTGTTCGATGATTCATTGCCAAGTATACTCGGAGTATTACTACAACATAAATTTCTCAAAACAAATTACAAAATTACAGGATTCACGTATCATTAATTCTCTTGCTAATTCTTACCAAACTATTAACTTGCTCAATGATTCACCACCATTAAGAACCTCCTCCCCATTTCATACAGTCCACCCGTTATTCTTATGCCATTTCTATGGGCTTTCGGTATGTCTATATATATATAGACATACCGTAGAAGTATCGGTGTCGGTTTAACACCGAACCATTTAACCATTTACGCCCCAGTTTGAGAAATTCTCAGTTTGCCGATGTCGGTATCGGGCAGTTTCGTGGTTTTCTCGGTTTTAAACTTTCCCCTACCTATTTTAATGTAATTTTTTGAATTATATATTTGTATATAGGTAAATATAAACTTATAATAATTTAAAAATATAAAAAATATCAAATTTCCGTGCGAACTGCCTGATCTAATTGTATTTTCTAAGCGAACCATCCGATTTGACCAGATTTTGTCCGGTCGGACCAAACACCATTTTTTACCCCAAAATAACCGATCAGACCGCATTTTTTAAAACCTTGAATTCGGGAACGGTGTGTTGGGCTCACCCCTTTTAACGGTATGCTGGGCTCGCAACTTTGTAACGGTTTGTTTTGCTCGCCTGAATCGTTGTTGACTTGGGGCTTACCTTGTTAGGCCGGGTTCCACGGTATTTTGACCAAGGGCATCAAGAAGATCGAAGACACTCAAGATTTTCCTAAATTGAGCCGGTCTTCAATATTCGGTTAAGTTGGGTAATATTCCTATAGTGAACCATGATTATTTATTGCACACGGTTTCAATATTTTTATTCGATACTCAATCACTTTATTTTTGAAAAATTTAGCTTCGATTTTTCATTTCTAGGTAGTGGTCGAGGGAATAAACCATTTGGAACATTTTAGGTTTTCTTGTTTCAAGTTGGGATGAGTTGGAGGTGGTTGAGTTATTTGGGAACGAATCATTTAGGGTAATCTAGGTTCTCTCCTATTTTGAAAATCAGGACTATCGTAAAGACATCAATGTAAGAAAATTTCGGACGAAGGAGAAAATTCATCAAATAATAAGAACAACTCAACTGTCTTTACTTTTTGTAACTCATAGCATATAGCTCGTAGGTAGCTTAGTTTAACTTAGTCATAGTCTTTAGTTCAACTCGATCATTCTGAGTCGTACAAGGTTAGATCAGTTTTTTAGCCGCGACAATTATAAGATAATCAATTAATAAAAATAAACATAATAAATTATGTGTATATATAGTAAAAAAGTTAAGACAAAATTCTTTCACAGCAAATTACTCCATGGTCTCTAATATTTGGAGCTCTTTTGTATAGGGTCCTTCACCGTTATAAAATAATGATTATGTTCCTAAATCTTGATGATAATATACTCTTGGGTCATTGAGACTAGTATATTCTATTCTCTGGCAAATTTCCACTTATAATGATCAAAATGTCTCCATTTATAAATAAATAATTTATTTTCCTTTTTATCTCTAGTTCTTTCTTCTAATTTCATTTCCAGTCAAAACTCATACTCAAATAAATGAAAACAAATATATAACCTAAAATTCATATTCGTATTCAAACATTCTTACTAAAATTCAAAATTAATTAGAGGATCAAAATTTTAAAACCTTAATTAAATTCCAAATTGGTGAGGATCTAGGAAGAACCTCACGGAGAAGAAGTTATTGGAGTGGGCTAGGTTTATGAAGGCGACAGAGAGAGGTGGGTCTCCGATGCGAGGGCAGCAGCATGGTAGATCTAGAGGACCCTCTTTGGTTAGTCTAATTGCCCCGTCAATGAGAAAGTGGATTCATCTTGTCAATATCCATCTCTGTCATATCATCTTTGTGTGTGATTTCCTTTCTTTAAGTAATTGATTGTGTTGAATAATGAGTCATAAGGGTTTGTTGAATTAATCTAATAGTTCGTGGTGTTCTTTTAAGGTGTGTGCTAATTTTTTTTTTCTATGTCTAGGTTGGTGGAATTGTCTTCAGTGGTGGATATGAAACATTTTAGTTGAACAGTAACATTAAGGAATTTGATTAGTTTGTGGCTTTTGGTTTTGCGCCACTTAAGTTATACCTTATAAATGATGGTTTTTGTTGAAGCGAGAGCTACAAGATGAACTAGGAAAGACTGGAATGAAGAGTAATAGTATGGATGTTTAATAGGAAGAAGAAGAAGGTGAAAATAGGAGGATAGAAGATTTTTTTTAGGTCATTTCAAGTAAAATTTTATCAAAAAATAATAATATTTTGTTTCAGGGGCCCGAAAATGAGTATTTTTTTTTTACCATGAGTAACCTCATGAAAAAGGGAACCAAAGGTGAGAAACTATAAAAAAATTAATTATTCTTAGACCCTTATAGTTTAGAATATTTGTCTCTAACTCTTTATGTTTCGCAAATAAAATAAATATTTATTCTAGTTTAACAAATTTATACTCTCAAACTTTTAAAATCAGAACTTAAATTTTTTAGAAAAAAAATCATGCGAAATGATTTAAATACCACACCTTTTTTTAACCCTTATAAAAATCTCTCCTTCTCTTGGTCACCTTCTCCCTCCCACCCATCTTCTTCATCTACCCTTCAACTAAAACAATATCTAAACCCGAAATTTCAAACAATTTCAATCAATCCCTAAACCCATGAATTAGATATCAAATAATTTCAATTTTGCTCAAATATGAGTTTTTCTTGAAACAATCAGAACTGCGAAAATCCAACAACCATATAAGCTAATCGGAGAAGACAACCCAGCATAAAAATCGAGAACTACAAAAAAATGGACCAACCCCAATTTTTGCCCCGAATAAGTGAAAACAAATCAATCTTCTGCGTGGTTTGGAAATTGATGAACAACTGCAAAAAAAACAAAATTCAGTGACCAGTCTCGATCTAAATCCCTTATCTTCTCTTCTCTTTTGTCTCCAACAGTTCTTTCATATCTCCTCCCTCCCCTAACGAGGAGAGGTAGTTCATGACGTAGCAGCTGAGCGGGTGGACCCCACCGCCGGGGACGGAGGCCTTCAAGCTCTCCGTGGAGATGGCAGACTCGCACTCATCCTTAAAGCCGCGTCCATGATGGAAGTTGTTGAAGAGGTCGTTACGGAAGCGCATGTCCATGGAGGGAAGTCTCTGGTCTCTTTCGGCGGGGTACATGTCAATCCTCCCTGGGGCATTGTCTAAGACGGAAGATGTTGTGGTTAGGGGTGTGCAAATGGGATCGGTATTTCGAGAATCGCGAATTTTTTTCGGTATTCGGAATTTTGAAATCGAGATTTTATTCGGCAGGGTTTTTTAAAAATTTTGAGAATTTTGGTATTTTAGGATATTTCGAAATTTTACCGAAATACCAAGTACTAAATCGTAATGTTTCATATATATATATATATATATATGTGTGTGTGTGTGTGTGTAAGTTACAGCTCAGCCCACGTAAAGCCTCTCGCCGTCGGCCCTCCTATTTCCTCCAACCAAAATTTCCACCATAGATTGCAGGCAAGGGACACGGCTTCATCATCACAAAATGAGCTAATAAATGTATGCTTTGCTGGATGTTAAAGGGGAAGAGGGATGATTACATTTATTCAGAGAACAAATCTGAGTATTTACTTAACATTCTTTCATTTTTCCATGCTAGACATTACCAGCAAATAATTCAGAATTAGCAAACACGAGAAAAATCTCGTTCCTATTAAGAAGTTGATATTAATCGAATTATTTAAATAAAAAAATCCACTTACTTGGATGACAACAGCACTTTGCATCTCTCTGTAAACCCTCGGCCCTCGGCCCACGTAAAACCAAGATTTTTATTGAAATTTTGGTATTTTCGGGAATTTCGAAATTTCGGAATTATTCCAAAATTTTAATTCGAGATCGAAATTATTCCAAAAAAATTTGGGTATGAAATCGAAATGATTTTTTTTGACTATTCGGTATTCAAGATGTTTGAAATTCATAATTTCAAGATCGAGATATTCTGAATGCTAGCCCTAGTTGTGCTTTGTGCGTTCATAAATTCATTTGAGAACTTTAATGAATTGCCCATCGACGAGTGGCTTTCGGGGATAGGTACTAGGTACAGTAAAAGACGGCAACGATTAAGAGGCGTGGGCCAGTATCGACGACTATCGAGGCCGACATATGTGTAACGTGTCATTTTTCTGTTACTTGGCCGGATCAAAACGTTTGTTTCTTAGACTATCCGCATTGGTGCCCCTGTTACAGTCCGTGCCCTGGGCGCCATGTCAGCGTGCCGCTGATCTCAGTTTTTCAGCTCACAGTGGTGCCCTTGCTACAGTGCTCGTGCTCCCAGCCACATCAGCTTTTTTTTAGCTCATCTTTTTTTAAAATTCAGCTAACTGTACTAAACTCGAATATTTTTTGGACGTAACTTCGAAAACGCAAAATAAAAAATCGAACCACACAATTTTTCGAAATTGAAATTTTATTCAAAATTGCAAATTACAAAAGAAACTACAAAATGCAAGAAATAACATAGATTTTCAAATTACATAACTAGTTACTACTACCGAGCTTAGTCCAAACGTGCTCAACTAAATCTTTACGAAGAGCGATATGGGCTTCTCTATTTCGAACTTGAGAATCAGCGGTCATAAAATTTGATAGAGATCTAATGCGTTGAGTAGAGTATTCGTAGTTTATAGGCGTGCTACTCCCTGCTGATTCGTTGAAGAATTCTTGTGGACAATATAGTCCATATCCATCACGTTCATCTTCCACTATCATATTATGCAGTATGATACAAGCAATCATAACTTTTCCAATGAATTCTTGACTCCAAAGAAGACATGGATTTTTTATGAATGCAAAGCGAGCTTGAAGAACTCCAAATGTCCTCTCCACATCCTTTCTGTATGCTTCTTGACGTTCAGCGAACATCTTTAACTTCCGGGTGGACGGAGATGATATGGACTTCACAAAGGTAGCCCATTGTGGATATATCCCATCAGTGAGATAATATGGCAACTCTCTAAGAGTTCCATTCACGATATAGCTCACTTTAGGTGCACGACCTTCTAAAACATCAGAAAAAATAAGAGACCGTTGTAACACATTGATATCATTACAGGTACCTGGTGTTCCAAAGAATGCGTGCCATATCCATAGGTCACATGAAGCAACTGCTTCCAATATGATTGTTGGTTTGCCACTTCTCCCACCATATTGTCCAGCCCAGGCGGTTGGACAATTCTTCCATTCCCAATGCATGCAATCGATACTGTCTATCATGCCTGGAAAACCACGTTGCTCCGCCACATGTAGTAGACGAGCGAGATCTTGTTCATTGGGCTTCCTCAGATACTATGTGCCAAAACAAGCCGTGACGCCATCTATGAACTTCTCAAAAGCTTGCCATGTGGTAGATTCGGCAATTCTAAGATATTCATCCACGACGTCTGCTGATGAACCGTATGCAAGAACTCTCATTACTGCAGTACATTTTTGTAAAGTCGAAAGCCCGAGTTTCCCTACAGCATCATATGATTGTTGAAAGTAAGGATCAACGGCACTCACTGCTTCAACTATTCGGAGGAACAAAGGTTTGTGCATAAGAAACCGACATCGGAATATATCAGCTCCATATGTTAGCGATTCAGCAAAATAATCCTGCACCAAGCGCTCTCCACCAAGTTGTCGTTCCTGGTTGATATAGCGTCTTGGTTCACGAGAAATTGCCGCAGCTCGCCTCCTTCGAACAGCGGCCTCTTCGGCACGAATGCTGGCTTCCATTACGGCTTGCCATTGCTGCATATAATTGACTACTAACATATTATCTTCATCTCCAGAACTATCATGAAAATCCGAACTAGAATCTGAACTAATCGGATCCATATTTAATTTTTTTTTTCTAAAGGAGAGGAGAGGATTTGGTGTGAAAATTTATGAAAAAGGTGTGCCAATTTATAGATTTTTCAAACGATTTTGGACCACATATTTTTTTCAACAAATTTGGACCACACACATTTTTTTATCCGAAAAAACTCGTTTTTTGGACTCAAAAAATTATAAAATTGCAAAAAAAAATTGCAAAAAAAAAATTAATTTCACTTTTAATCTTGGAAAAAATTAAAAATGAATTTAGAATTTTTTAAATTGTTTCCGATTTTTTTCGATTTTTTTCAATTTTTTTAAAAAAATAAAAAAAATAAAAATCTGGACTGGGCGACGTGGCCCCCTCTCGCCCAGTCCGGGCCGTGCCCCCGAAGGCGTGGAATGCCTTTCTGACGCCAGAGGGTGCCCGGAGAGAGAAACGGGGAGGGCGCAACGCCCAATCCCGCGTTGACACGTGGCGGTCCGAGGGCGTGCGCCCTCCCCGCTGCGGCTGGTCTTAACGTGCCCTCACATTTTTAAAACATAAAATATGTTTAGTTTGGCGGAGTCATAACCAAGGTTCTGATCCAACAACCCGAATTGTAGAAATAATTTAAACCCACAATTTTTACGAAAAAAAAATTTCTGATCCAAGCAAGATACCGGGAAATAGGTAAAAATTCTGTTTTTTTTTTGAACAATTTGTTTTCTTCCTGTTTTGTCATGACACCATAATTGCAAAATATTTTTTAAACAATTTTTATAAAAAAAATCATGAAATCAGTTTTAAAAACCCAGAAAACACAACTAATTCTACATATAGAATTTCTCCCCCAAAAAATCTACCTGTGGACTGGCTTTACTCTAGTTTTCTCTAGCTAGTGGTCTAGAAGCCAGATCAAGATATTAATTTGGAGGGTTCGCATGGCCCTTGTGGTGGACGTTCGGATCATGGTTAGTTTACCTCTGTTTGTGTATTTTGTTCGCTGTTAGCTCTATCCTGGGGTTTAATTCAATCTTTTCCACGCAAAAAATGATATTATTTGTCCTTAACTAAGATACTCGTATTAGAATTTTGAAAACATAATAAATACTAAAAAATTATTGGGAAAACTGTATGAGATCTCATTTGACAACTAATAGTATTAGTTCATATTGTAAGCATTCGGATACCGAGAGTTAAAGAAAAAAAAAGTACTCGTCGTCAATATCAGCATATTACATCAAATCAAGAATTAACATGGTGTGGATATTTTGTGAGGACTTAATTGTAATTTGTTATGCCATGACGAAAATGGGATAAATGGCGGATCACGGGCCAGCTCACAGCTCACGAGTCATTCTGGACCAATACTTTTAAGTGGATCTTATTCATGCACGTGGACCTTCCGTCTCTATTTATTACAAGAGAGAGAGATATAATTTTAATCCGAATAAATAGAAAATACCCTTAAATAATAAAACCCACCAAAATTGAACTACACTTTTCGTTCACTCGAATCCAAACAATGAACCCCTCAAGAACAGAATCCAAACAATGAGAACGTAACAGTAAGTTTTCTAGCTGTGGTTGAGAATTTATTACATGCCACCAGGCCTCGAAGCTAAAAAAGGCAAGTCGTTGGGCAGAAAAATAGTGATGTTGAGAATTTATTAGTACTTTTTTGTCATAATTTTTTTTGGTGGAACATTTTTGTCATAACTCAAGCAATAAAATCAACCCTAAGTTTAGAAGGATCAATTTGTTATAATATTATTTTAGTCTTTTCATTTTGAACACCAAATTTTAATATAAGAAATTAGTAAATTTTTATATCAAGACGCAACTAGTACTGTATCGATAATAAATAGATGCGTTTGGTATTATGGTTTGGACAGAACTGGAAAAGTTTTTTGTCGAAGTCTATGTTTGGAACAAGAAATGGACAGGACAAAATTTTCAAGCCCACTCTCAATTTCTTGTCCCATCTATTTTCATGGGACAAATTTTTTTGTTCAAGGACAGAAATCTCTTATGATATTTTTTACCATATTACTCTATATTATTTCTTTTTTCTTATTTGTTATCATATTTAACTCAATCATTAATAATAATTTTCTCTAATATAAATTTTTTTGATCTTATATGCAATTTTTTAAATTGGGATTCATTTAGATTTTCTATATTTCATATTTCGGATATAAATTCATATGAAAATATTAAAATGGTTAATCTATATATTTGATCAATACATACATATTTACAATGATAGTGTTTTAGTGACTGAATCAAATAAATAAATTTAATATATTCATTTATTATACAGTTTACATGTATGAATGATTCTTAATAAAATTTTATCTTCAGAAAAAAAATATTTATTAAATTATGTGCTATCATATTAAAATGATCTAAATTCGTAAGGATTATTTTTGAATATTTAGTTTTAATATTGATTTTTTATTCAAAGATTGTATTTCTATGATATAACATTATTGTTAATGTAATGATTGATTTTACTTAGTTTAATAAATATTATCTACTATTATCATGAAAAGTATTTTTGTTTTTAACAAAATTTTAGATTAAATTATTACACATATGAAAAAAATAAACAAAATATTCAATCATGTAATAAAATAACCAAACATAGGACAGTACAACTAGAACAACTAGTTCTATCCAGTACTGTCATGTTCTATAGTTTTAGTCATGTCCAGAAGTTGTACCAAACGCACTCAATAACACCAAAAATAATATATATCCCCTAAAAGAAACAGAAGGCCACCCAAAGCCAAACACTCCTCAGCCCTTCGCCCTCTCGCGTAGGCTACTTATTTCCGTTCCAAGTATCGATTGTTGCAAGGTACTCAAAAAATGTCTCATCTGTGTACTTTGTCTCACTTTTTTTTTGGGATGTAAATTGTTTACACAATTTCGAATCTGGACGGTCATGAGATTCGATTTTTCTACCTTTTTCTTAAGCAATGCCACCGTTTTCATCATACCATACATGCAGTGCGGTGGTCTTGTCTATTTTTTAATTCTTCGTAATTTTGTCCTTTTTAAGTATAATGTACATGCTGTTAATTATGTTGGTCGGCAAACTGGAACTTGGAAACGAAAATTCCGTTGGACAAAATTTTTATACTAATTATTACACGGACGAGGATTTTATCCTTGAATTTTGTCTGTTTGTCTCTTCCTTGTGTTATTTGGATATGTCTCCTTTGACATTCAATTTAAGTGTCATCAAATCTATGTGTTCCATTTCTATTGCTTCATCCATCATTACTATGCATCTATATAAAATAAAAAGCATACACACCGTTTACAGAAGCATGCATGGATGTTATTTTTACGTATACTATTTCAAAATATCGATTCTTTCGATGAAATGTTTTTGTTTATTAGTATGAAGGTCACATTGAGACAGACGACTACGGTGAAACCAGCCAAGGACACGCCAAAAATGGCTTTATGGGTCTCAGACATAGACCTGGTGATGCCCTCTACTCACATCCAAACTGTGTACTTCTACCAGCAGCCCGTCGGCTCCTCGCCGGCCGTCGACTTCTTCGACGTCGAGATGCTTAAGGAGGCTCTCGCCAACGTCCTAGTCCCCTTCTACCCAATGGCCGGGAGATTGGGTCGGGACGTGAACGAGAGGATCGAGGTCCACTGCAATGGCGAGGGTGTCCACTTCATTGAGGCCGAGAGTGATTGTTCGTTGGAGGAGTTTGGTGGTTTCACTCCCAGAGAAGAAATGGTGGAGCTTGTCCCTAAGGTGGATTACTCTGGGGATATCTCTTCTTACCCTCTCCTCCTTGTCCAGGTAAAACGTTTGCCCTAAAACCTAGGTTATTGGAATTTTTTACTATCAGTATCCAGACACTTAATAAACTAAGCTAGATTTGATATTTGGTAAGATTTTAGTGAAACAAAAATTTATCTAACAATATTCCGTTTTCAAAAAGTTAAACTTAAGTATTTTTTATTAAGCTAGAACAATGTTATAATTAATCTGTCTAAATATTTTTTTTTCAATACCACTAAATATATGACCGCTAGGGTGTTTAATTCGTGGGTAATGATCATAAACTCACAATAAATTTTTAACATTATTGTACTTCAATGCAATACGGACAAAGGTTTAATAATTTTCTCGTCTGTTTATCTACTTGCTGGTTCGCATATTTGTTGTATTTTTCTTCTAGTAAATTGTCCTTAGGTGCCAATTTATTTTTCTCATTTATTGTCGTCTGCCAGTTTCTTTATGGTTTATGAAAAAAAAAACAAGTTGCACCAAATTGATATAACATAATTATTGCGGTACAATTATCATGTTATCCTGGTATGAATGAGTTTGTGAAACGTCGAAATCAAATTCATGCATAATTCACTAATGCTCGAGGTAGCTGTATAAATTTTGATTTGATATATTTTGACTCATATTTTCAATTTTAGTAGATTGAAGCTATTGTTTCACTTTATCTTTTTATATTTTAATTTTTCGTTAGTCATATTTTATCACTTGGTCCCAAAAAAAATCAGTTATCACTTAGACAGAAATATTTTACATATGTTTTCTTTTTGTTCCATATATGTTATGATATCCTTTGGCTAATTATTGCTTCTTTTAAGCAAGTGTTTTTATTTTTTAAATTCATTTTTAAAATACATGTTTTAATTTATATTATCATTGGAATCACGTATGGAATATTTTCGCTCGTTTAACCAAATAAAAGAATACCAGAGATTCAATGTAGATAGTATTCGACAAACTAACTGTAGATAGCAAATATTAAATAGTATTAATAGCTAATAACGTGGACGTCAGAAAGCAGTGATTTTGTGGTAGTTACATAGTAAATGCATCCGACGCATAATAAATTATAAAGAACACTCTTTTTTTAGGAGTAAACATGATTTCATTGAGTCGGATAAACCCACAAATAGATTACAGAGCATAACACAAATACATAGATAGGAAGCAGAAACAAAGAACAACAAAGGGCGTACAAAATGTCGAAGAAGCGCACATGCATCGTGGTTGATAAAGAGATCACGACCATGTTCTCAACACCGAGAGCACCACGCATCGCAGAAGAGAACCGCCAAACCAAACTACTGCTGGCTAATAAGACAGCTGAAAATACCTCCGAAGAGACTTTTGTTATACCCGAGGCATACCCGAAGAGGGGTCAGAAGAATCTAACTAAGTTCGAACTAGCCACGAACCTGAAAAAAATAAGTACTAATACCCGGATATAGCATAAAGCTAGAATGAAAATAAATGAACATAAAGTAGAGAAAGCATTAACAAAGCCAAAAGAAAGGACAACAAATCGGAGGGGAGGTCCACAACGACCAACCCTTGCGATGACCACCCGAAAAAGCCTTTGGTTCGCCGGTAGAAGGGCCACACTGAGAGGGGGAGGGAGGTCTCAGGCCTGAAGGCCAAAGACAAAATTTAGAGGCGAACAACTGTGAAAAGATAGATCTGGAGTGTTGGGGACAGATCTGATAAAATAGAGGTCAGATCCGATGAGTAAGTGATCAGATCTGGTGCCGAAATCAGATCGAGAGATTTGATGGACAGAATAGGAATAGATGCTGGCCAAGAAGAAGAACGCCGATCAGGAGGTGGATGAGGTAATGTAGTGGTGGTGGTGATAGTAGTGATGATGATAGTTAGCCAAAGGGGAGAGAAAGAGAAAACTCCCTAAAGACAGAGAAAACTCTGCTCAAGAGAAAGAGACTTTTGTAAGCTTTTACTCAAGGGATGTTACTGTGTCTTTTTTTTAGGGAAAAGTCACTTTTAGTACCCTGTGGTTTCTGCGAAAATCACTTCAGTATCTTGTGGTCTAAAACCCATCAATCGGGTCATACCTCACCAATTTTCTATCACTTTGGTCCCAAAATTATGATACTACCCCTCTCTCAATCAGAACCTAACCAAACCCAATTCAACCCGACTGAACCCACATCCAATTCAACCCAATAGTGCGTAAAAAATAGGATATAACTTGGATTGAGCTGAAATTTTACAAGAAGCATCCTAAAAATACACATGATTTACAAAAAACATTTCAAGAATTTTAGAGGTCCGGAAGTATTTTTTTATTTTTTAATGCACTGAAACTTTGTAAAATTGTATAAAATAGAAAATGCGTCCAATTGAGTTGAAACTTGTCCCAAGGATGCATTTTGGTTTCTAAATTTATTAGAGATTCTTAAGGTTTCGTGGGATAAGTTTCAACTCAATTGAATATATTTTATATTTTATACGATTTTACGAAGTTTCAGTGCATCAGAAAATAAAAAAATACTTCCGGACCTCTAAAATTCTTGAAATTGTTTTAGTAAATCATGTGTATTTTTAGAATGCTTCTTGTAAAATTTCAGCTCAATCTGAGTCATATCCTATTTTTTACGCCCCATTAGGTTGAATTGGATGTGGTTTCGGTCGGGTTGAATTGGGTTTGGTTATGTTCTAATTAAGGGAGGGGTAGTATCGTAATTTTTGGACCAAAGTGATGGAAAATTGGTGAGGTATGACCCGATTGATGGGTTTTAAACCACATGGTACTAAAGTGATTTTCGCAGAAACCACAGAGTACTAAAAGTGACTTTTCCCTTTTTTTATAAAGAAGACTCCTAACTCACTCCAATCCAAATCAGTAAATATATTTCATATGCGGATATTATGCGGCCTAAATTAAAAATAGGCAGACAATCGCATAGAGGGAATACTTAATTTTTTGTACAGAGTAAATATATGATTAAATCGACATGATCGTGAGGGTAGGCAGGTCCATAACTCTATATTAATTTTCCAGAGGGTAAGCATAGATGGATATAACTGTGAAACACGGTTAAAATTATACTAATAGAGATTATATAACCATGCAAGTTGATTAATGGTCAATACGTAACTGTGCATAATTAAATGGTGGCATGTATCTATCTCCATTTGTGATGCGATTTAACTTGTAGTTTTTGACAAATAGTGTATTTTTTCACCGACAATTTTAATTTATTAAATAACTAAATTTTCTCTTTTGCCCAAAAAGTAAATTGTCATTTTCACTCAATAAATATATACATCTCCACCTAAGAACCAGCGGTCCATCTAGACTGGACAATTTTCCTGACAGGGGTTTATTTGAAAAAGATTAACTAAAATGGGGTACTCGAAAAAAATTTTCCCTGTTTGGGGTTGGTACAAAATCGGAAATTTTTTTCCGATTTTGGTATGTCCAAAATCGCGCTTTTTTTCGATTTTGGATCAAAATCGCAAAAAATTTTCCGATTTTAGTCACATTGGACTCATCCGGCTCGGCTCGGCTCCGGTACCAAAATCGCAATTTTTTTTTCAATTTTGGGTCAAAATCGCATAAAATTTTTCGATTTTGGTTAGGAAAAAAAATATTTGGGGTTCCTGGGAATCGAACGTAGGACCAACCCCCCTCTCCCTCTACCCTTTAACCATTTTAGCTACAAA